>JAGFNQ010000895.1:0-50457 GCA_024364735.1 Boesenbergia rotunda
GCACTAGTCGACTTGTACGTACCCTAATTTTTAGTTTGTCATTTCAGTTCTTGCTTTCACTAGGGTTAGCGATAGTTTTCAGTATAAATACTGAATTTGAGGAGGCCCTTTATGAACGAATACTAAGTGTCATTTTTGTTTGGTCAATAAATTTGATGGTTGCAAGTTCGTATGGGTCAAAAAGATCAGCTCAAAGAAAGCTGCTCCACCAAATCTAAGAAACAGCAAGTCTCTGGGGGAAGTCATGAGAAAAAACAGCTGCCAAAACGAAAAATCAAATTGCCTACCCAGTATTCAAGTTTTTGCCAACAGAGGTCGAAGCAAACGAATGAACTGGAAAAGTAGCCTATCCCATTTCAAAAATTTTATTGATTCTGTTCCACCCACACCAGCACAAGAACAGTTGCTTCGAGACACACCCTTTTCTTGGGTCCTCGACCTTCCTACTAGTTCTTGTGTAAGACCCCAAGTTCAGAACATGTTTGATAATTGGGATGAAGAAGAACAGAGCTTTGTAATCCATGGGAAAAATCTGAATTTCACAAAGGTTGATATATCACTTATTCTAGGGCTACCTGACCATGGAGAGATAGTCCAACTTGATTTAAATGAGGCCTCCACGCCACTGTACAAGGAGTATTTTGAAGATTCCAGTTGTTCTGCCCGACATTTGGAGAAACTGCTAATAAAGTCTACATCCAATGACAAGCTGTACTGTCAGTTGTATATACTCTATTTTTTCAGTACAGTGCTATTTTGTGGTACTAGCAGCATACTTGCCATTCCTGCCGTGTCACTTATTGATTGTGTAGATGATTTTGACAATCTACGAAACTATAATTGGTGCAATGCCGTGTACAATTTCATGGCTCCTCAGTTGGGAGCCATTGGAAAGGAGGTGACATTGAGCATAGAAGACATGTAGGTGATTCAACCCAACCGGCCAGGCTCCCTTGCTCAAGGGATTTCCAAATATTTGGCTGTAAGTTATAGTTACTTATACCTGCTGATATAATTTGATGATGGATATAATTTACTGATTATAATGATGTTGCAGGTATGGGTTACTGAACATATTAGAATTGCTGCTCCTCAACATCCTCATAAATTGCCAAGAATACTTCGCTGGACTTGGCCTAAAGCCCACGTTGAGAGTATCAAGAGGATGATAGACCGTGTGGCCACAGATTCAATTATTGTTGATTTAATTCCGTTTGATATAGAGCATGATTTGGTACCTGACTACTATCCTCCAACTCAACCACTTGAGGTACACTCTGAGGAATTACAGCAGGCACCAGAAGGAAGCCAGACACCACAAGGAAGGCAGCATGCCTTACAAACGGAAGCCTGCAATATATGTATACAAAAACAAGAACAAATTGAGACCTTACAGCACGATTTAAATATAGCACTTAAAGTTTGGAGGAAGCCACAAGTGAGACAGCAACAGAAATCAGTGCCAAGGATCAAATTATTGCTCAGAAAGAAACAATCATTGCAGAGAAGGAGTCGCAACTTAAACAAAAGGATGACATCATTGTTGAAAAGGATATAATAATTGGTGACAAAGTTTCGCAGCTTAAAGTACAAGAGGAGCGTAATGAAAAAAAACTAGCTGCAAGAGAGAAGATCATACTTCAGTGTAACCAAAGAATCAAGAAGCTGTATGAACAATTGCAAAGCAAAGGGACAGATGAAGATGAGCCACTTGCCAAAAAATTAAAAAAAACTCAGTTCACACAAGACTACCAGCCCAAAGGCAAGGGCAAACAAGTTGTTCAGGATGAGGATGAGGATGAGGATGAAGATGAAGATGATGATGAACATGACGCGGCTCCTGCCCCATCAATCTCAGATACTACAACGCAAACAAATAAATCTGAGACCTCCACACAAACAAACATATCTGAACATCACGCAGCTAAAGCTAAAGAATTTCAAAAGGTCAAAAGCAAAATCTTGAGGAATTCCAGGGCAATTTTTAAGAAGAAGCCTAAAGATTCAGAGATTGCTGAAACATTATTAAAGCTTAGTAAATTAAAGTGAGTTAGTTGCTATTGCATTTGGAAAAATATTGTAAAACAATGATGATTATTGACATTCATTAATAAAATTGAATCTTCAAGCATTTCATTAAGTTGCTTATCTTATTTGCATGTAGGTATGAGTTGAACCCAGTATGGTCCAATGGGACCTTTACATTAGATATACTATCTTTTTTGACAATATTTGATTGGAATGACTACACTACCGGGGATTGCATCAATGCATACTGGACTATTCTTGGAAATGAAGCAAAAGCGTGTAACTCACCATACCAGCCCTCCATATTGTGTGGGGTGGGGTTTGATGTAAGTGAATTACCTACTTAATCATTATTATTTTTTTCTATGATTTAGTCCACTGACACTTACTTTTTAATAACCATAGGATCTTTTTGAGGCGATTCACGCTCACGCTTTTGAACAAACTATTGCTACTGATACGGATAAGCCGATTAGATATATCATATGTCCTCTAAATAATGCAGACGATCATTGGCATCTAATGGTTATTGACCTCGTGGAAGGTTGTATCCATCATTATAATTCTCTCGGCGCCACAGAAGGGTACACTGCTAAATTTGAAAAAACTGTAAGTTTTCTACTTCATAGATATACCTCAACAAAAAGGTTCATACCAATATAATTGTTACTAATGTCATATCTGTGTAGGTGGCGTTTTTCAAAAATATGACCTGGGATTATTACAAGACATGGCATAAAGGATTGCCTGCCATATCTGGGACAGAGTTTACTAAAATTGTTGTACAAGGACCCACCCAATCCAGATCGTAAGAGGATGTTTATTTTTGTTAAAAATAACAATGCATTTCATAGTTGATCTTATAAGATGACAACAATGTCAATATTGGTTTTTCAGGTCGGATTGTGCCTTTTTCATGATGCGGTATGCAGAAAGTCTAGTTTTCCAAAGATCTACAGATTTTAGCCAAAAGGATATGAAAAATTATCGATTTCAAGTGGGCTATAAAATAATGAGAGACAAGTGTTGGAAGCTAAATCTGTAACTAGAGTTTTTGTTCATACTATGCATATGTAATTGTCAGCACAAACATTGTATTTGTAATTATACAATCCATGTACTCCTTCTCAAATCAATGAAACTTTGCTTCGAATTATTGGGTTTGTCTCATATATGATCTGTAATCTGTAAATGTTGTCGAATTTTTTCAGTAATATTGAACCTTGTTTTTGCTAGAATCATTTGAAATGAGGACCACATTGGGCCTGATACAAAAGCATTTTAGGAAACCCAGTCAGTGCCTGAAACAAAATGATTCAGTTGTATAATGTAAGTTTAATGACAAACAATATATGTTTGTAGTTAAAATGTATGTAAACCATTTTGATAAACCAATGGAGCATTGCTTTGGATCCTTGTTATTGTCTAAAACTGTAATCTATAATCTGTCCTCTTGTCGATACTATAAGCAATATTGAACCTTACTTTTCCTCTACCCTATTTTTAAATCACAGCCCACGCTGGGCCTGAAATGAGATGATTTCAGGCCCACGCTGGGCCTGAAATAATATCATTTCAGGCCCAGCGTGGGCCTGAAATAATCTCATTCAGGCCCACGCTGGGCCTGAAATGATATTATTTCAGGCCCAGAGTGGGCCTGAAATCATCTCATTTCAGGCCCACTCTGGGCCTGAAATAATTCCATTTCAGGCCCAAGCTGGGCCTGACACAATAATGTTCAGAATTCAAATAATCTCATTTCAGATTTCAAATAATTCAATATTAGAATGATTAAATATTTTATATAAATATACATGTTGTGAAATTATTTTTAATATTAAACAAAAAAAAGAGTACCTACATAGACATTGCATACCACAATTTAATTCCATCCACATCATTACCTCATTTTTTCAGAATTTGGCACAGCAGGAGGTTTGTTTCATGGACCTATGATATTTTGAATTCTCAAAGCTCATTACCAGTAGTTAAAGTTTAGATAGCTAGGAGATGGTATTTTTGGTCTCCAAACATAGTCCTAATGATTATCAATTACGTGTTAATACAGTATCAGTTGGCACAGAACAATGATTCAACAAAGCAAACAAACAAACAAAGGGTCTCAAATGACATATATTCACAAACCATAGGACTTCAGGACTTCAAGACCAGAAATTACATTTTGGTGGGTTTCAAAATCCGAAAACTTCACAACTGCTCAATTCTGCTTACATCACTTTACACAAGAAGAAATGTATCATAATATTGAAATACTTCTTCAAGTCACAACATTAACAACAACTAGTTTTTTGACAATACTATAGCTGTAAAATATACAAAATCTTTACATTCAGTTATCCTCCATACAAAATATACACTTCACTCAGAATATTGGGTCACTACATATACCAATTAACTCAAGACCTTGGGGCTGGCGGCATTCTACATGTCCTTTTATTATGACCAAGTTGTTTGCACCGGCTGCATTTTAGTTTGACCTTGCCATTGTGTCTGGACTCTATCCGTGCCTTCTTTCGTCTACCAGGCTGCACAAGGCTACGGGGACATAGAACTGTAATGTCGTTTACTCCAGTAGGCCAAAACTGCTTGCTTCTACAAGGGAAAATACGATCCATGTAAACCCACTTCCAAGTTTCAGAATAAAAAAAATGCTCACAATAAGGAAGTGTATCCATGTTCCTGTAAATGATTACGGCAATAGCATGTGAGCAAGGAAGTCCTGAAATTTGAAACTCCCCACATTGACAAACCTTTTTTTCCAAATCAACAATGTATGAAGTGCCCCATGTTTCTACTTCCATTTCTGATTGAGAGTAAGGGTGAACCTTATAAGCTCTTGCTTTCTCTCTCCTTGAATCCATTTCTTTTGTAGCATTAGGTGTCAAAGCAAGCTGCCATTTGGAGACTTGCTCTCTACGGTTATAGAACCATTGAGCAACTTTTCTTCTTGTATTATCAATTAATCTGTTTATGGGAAGCTCACGTGTAGACTTGAACAAAGCATTTAAGCTCTCCACACAATTCGTGGTAAGCATTCTGTACCTTCTCCCTGTAAAGTGTGCATTTGCCCACCTTTTAGGGTCAATGTTGTGAAGCCACTTATGGGCAACTGGATGTTTTTCAAGCATTGTCTGCATTATCATATCATATTGGAGTGTTGTGTTGGCTCGTGCTGCTGCCCAAAACAAACCTACAGCAGCTCTACTCCCAGTATCAGTTACCAAATTACAACACATGTGGTGGCAACAAAAGGCATGATGCGCGTTTGGGTAGACTTTTCTAACTGCTGATATAATGCCCCGATGTCTATCTGATACTATGGTGATTGAGTGATCATCGACACCAAAGAACCTCTTTGTATGCTCCAAAAACCACTCCCATGCAGACCCACATTCAACTTCAGCTATTGCGAAGACAACTGGAAGAACATTGTCATTACCATCAATCGTCGTTGCAATCAACATTACTCCCGGAAACTTTCCTCTTAGGTGTGTGGCATCAATTCCGATAAGTCTACGCAAATAAGACCTGAAAACCCTTCGGCAAGCACCAAAACCCCAAAAACACCGCTGGAACTGATTGTCACCATTCCTGCATAGTGCCACATACGTTTCAGGATCTCTAGCTCTTAACTCACGCAGATATTGTGGAAGATCTCTATAAGCCTCATCATAATCTCCAACAACCTTTTTCAATGCTTTCTCCCTAGCTATGTATGCTTTTCTGTATGATATGGTCACTCCAAATCTAGCTTTAATATCTGATATAATCATACTTGGTTTGTATTGTTCATTATGAAGAAATTGCTCTTCAACAAAAGAAGCAACAAATGATGAAGAGCATGCATGATGATCAGCACTTTCCCTAACAGTTCCGCATTGGTGCTCCTTTATATATTTTGTAACAGTGAACTCTACTTCCCCCCTTGCTACTACTCTCCATGTACATGGTTGGTTGAAGCACACTGCTTTAACTCTATTTTTTCGGGTGTCAACTGGGTTATATCTCATATGCTTAATCATGGCATGTTTGACAAGTGCATTCTTGAATTCTTCTCTAGATGGGAATATCTGCCCCACAAAAAATTCATGCCCATCTCTTGCCTCTAACTCTCCAATTG
This sequence comes from Boesenbergia rotunda, assembly GCA_024364735.1. Classification (NCBI taxonomy): domain Eukaryota; kingdom Viridiplantae; phylum Streptophyta; class Magnoliopsida; order Zingiberales; family Zingiberaceae; genus Boesenbergia; species Boesenbergia rotunda. The sequence continues at coordinate 6,170 of JAGFNQ010000895.1, forward strand.
GCCCAGCAAGCAATCGAGAATTTAAAATATAAGGATCTTCAGCTAATGGAAACTCCTCCTCTAAGTCACTGTACTCATCTGGGGGGAAATCATATTCCTCAATCTGCATATCATCGGCTTGGAATTCTAGTACACTTGTAATGGGTTCTAATTCATTTGCATTCCGGATTTCAATTCCTTCCTCCCCACTCCAAGTTGCCTCAAAGAATTCAACAACTCTTGAAGAAGAATTCAAACCCTCACCTTCTATATTAGTTGCTTCTTCATTTAGATCAATTGCCAAATTCCTTGTAATTTCTGATCCATTCCCCGTGACAGCATTATCATCAAGAGTATTCCATATTTCGGAGATAATTTCGTCAACATCATTATCATCCCTGAAAAATAAATTAAAATTACATTTAGCAAACTTTGAAAAACATAATCAAGGACCTAGGAAGGCCCAAACCTCTAACCTTGCTGAAAAACCCGGAAATTTTCCCACTTGAGGCTCATCCTCGGCCTGAAATGGAGGTATTCAGGCCCAAACTGGGCCTGAATTGAAGTGATTTCAGGCCCACCCTAGCCCTGCCAATTTTTTATTTCAGGCCCTCCATTGGGCCTGAAATGATTTATTTCAGGCCCAAGGTGGGCCTGAAATGATTTATTTCAGGCCCAAGGTGGGCCTGAAATGATTTAATTCAGGCCCACCGTGGGCCTGAAATCATTTTATTTCAGGCCCACCCCCTTGTGCCTCCCAGGGCCTGAAATCACAGGGCCTGAATTATATTGATTCAGGCCCTCCCAGGCCCTCAAATCCAATGATTTCAGCACCTGTAAGGACCTGAAATCTTTTCATTTCAGGCCCTGGGAGGACCTGAATTTCTTTTTTTTCAGGCCCTAGGTGGACCTGAATTCATTTTTTTCAGCCCCTGCCAATGCCTGAAAACAACATATTTGATTCACTCCTAGGGCCTGAAATCTAATGATATCATGCACTCCTAGGGATTTAACTCCTTTAATTTCTGGCCCTTCTAGGGCCTGATATGGTAATATATCATCCCTAGGTCGAATTCAAGCATTTTTTTATCTTCATTTTAACAAATTTCACAGAGCCTTATTATGTAATCATATCACCCTTAGACTCCTCCAAACATACAAATTCTAGTAAGAGTTGATAAGTATAAAACCAGGTCTGATACAATATCAAAGATGACAATCATACGTACATTACTATTTGTATTTGTTACCAATCTGTTGCTTGCTTTTTCTCCTTCAACACCTATCTTCCTCAGCTGCCTTGATCAATTGAGTTGTGCAAAGTCGAAATATATACGTACCCTCGTGATGATTCGACTTTTGCAAGTTAGTATTATATATATAGGCTGAGAATATTTCCACTACCTAGCCATCCGAACCACATATTCTTATTTTACTGCAAAAGTGGTTCGGATGTCTCGAAAATGGTAATGGAAAAGGTGTATTGTGGCGCCAAGGGTAGAATAGGAAGTTCACTTAAAGGGCTGCGCCCTTTGGTAAAATAGAAACCATGGGACGCCCTTTGGTAATTACGTATTGTTAGGGACGCCCTTTGGTAAATTGCCCTTTTTGAAATGCAGTGCCATAATAGCATTGTTATTTGAAATTCATCGTAGTGATATTATTCTTTGAATGTGACACAATAGCGATTAGAATAATGATTGGGAGAGTGAAAATGAGATAGTGAAAACTATAATGAATGATGTGGCATCTTGAATGCGCGATCTCCGACGGGTTCACCGTACCACCCAGGGTATAGTTTGATTCGGGGCAGCGGCCGAAGGCCGCCGATGATGTCCAAATGATAATCCGACGTGTGCATGTAAAGTGTCACGTCATCCCATATCATTTACTATGGTTTTTACTCTCCCATTTTCACTCTCCCTATCATTGCTCTAGCGATTAACTGGAGAGATAAAATGATAGATTAAACCCTAAAATTTAGGAAGATCTCCTCACAATGACGGAGCCATGTACATGGCTATCCGGGCTGTAGCCCGGGGCCATGGACAATGAAAAAAAAAATTGATGGGAGAAAATTAAAAAAAAAGAGAGAGAAATCAAAGGAGGTTAGCTCGGAATGAAGACGTCGGTGTTGGTGGCTAGCCCACAAATGGAGATCAGCCCGGCCGGGTGGCTCCGTCATTGTCTCCTCGAAAACACATGGAATAAATTTCAGGGATCTAGGCTTGAAATTTTTATCGTGATCCCGGCCCAGGTTTATATATGGGCCCGGCCTAGCTTACGCGTAGAGGGGGGTGGTCAGCCTGACACCTCGTTAGAGGGGGTCTGCATCAAGGTCCCCGGAGGCCCAGCAAATAGAGGGCTCAGGCGGGCAGTTTGGCCCGCCCTGATCGGGGAATAGTAACTAAGCCAACTGATGTTCGAATCACAGAGTTCCACGAAGCAAGGGCCCGAGTCAGAGGAGTCCCGACCAGAGCCTCGGAGCTCCCCGTGGCAAGGACCCGAGTCGGCAAAACCCCCGAGCTGCAAGGGTGTCAAGCCTTCAGCCGACTCACTTCGAACCCAGTCGAGGTGTTCCGGATCAGGCACGCCTTGTCTCGGGAAACACAGCTATATATCCTCGGTAATAACAAACGTAAGGCTCGAGTTCATCTCGAATCGCCAGTCAGCATTATCGTTCGAGGTTTTGTCGCGATACACAGGAACACCTACTCCCTGACACAAGACTAGCAGACGAAATACGAGGTTGGTGTAGACCTGGTACCATTCAGGCCCAAATCGCGGATATCACGCCGATACCTTGATCTCCTACCACCCCGTACCACGACCACTTGCATTCTTGTCAGGCCGAGCGGCGCCTGACGACGCACATTAATGAGCCGGCAATGCCCTTGCCTTATTTGGGCATGCATCGCCTTACCCTGCCAACACTGGCCACACCCTGCCCTGCGCCCGCTTACGGCATGGAGTGGCAGACCGAGCAGAAGCTGTCGGCTCCCCCGATTATATAAGTCTCTCCGCTCCTCGTCGCTCAGGTACACGCAATAATATATTTTTGTTACTGTTTTATTGCTTTCGCTCTTTCACCACTGGGGATTGACTTGACAGTCGAAGTACCTTATCGGGAATTTTTCCCGACAGGTTCGCTAATAGTCTTTTTCTTACAGATCGAAACCAACATTAGCAGCTCACGACCTTCGGAAGACCACGTATTCTTGAGAGTCGACCTCGCTTCGTGACAAGATCATATTGTCTTTGAGATAATAAGACGATACAATCTTCACGTGAATCGGAGATCGATATGCAAGCAGGAATCTTCGACGTGGGAGCAGTGCGACACTTGCGCCGGCGTTCCTTCAGAGAATTTAATGCCAGCTAACAGAAATTTATATCGTACATCCACTTCTTCCGAGCTTCATTAAATTCTCGTACTCCCCATGTGGTTCTTTCTTTTTGAGGATGATGACGAACGACGACGATGATTCGAGGTCGCACTCACACGGACGCGCATGTATATAACAGCAACACACATTAGCATGTAATCGTCAAGACATCGATCGATCGATCGATCGCTCTCGTCGTATATATATACATCTCTCTGTTCAGTTTCCATGTCTCTTGCGAAGGATCTACCTTTGGAACTCGGCTCGCAAGCTTGTCTCGTGCTCGAGGACGGGGAGAGCTCCGATTCGCTGGGGAGCTACTCGAGCAGCTTTCTTTCTTTCTTCTCCGGCCACCACTTCGGCGCCGGTACCGGCGGGAACAGATCAGAACCGCCCCCGCTTTCTTTTGTCGACTACGGAGCGGTCTCTGTTCCGGGCGCTTCGGTGCTCAGCTTCGAGCACGAGGACAGGGCCTGGCCTGACGCCGTCGAACAGGAGAGCTTTGGGATCGAATTCCCATCCGCTCGCGGAAAGAGACAGTGCGAGGTAGTTAATTTGATCGTGAATTTTTATCGACCGAGAGCTAGCCTAATTTGATTTTCTGGTCGAAGGATTCGTGCGAGATGCCGAGCCCCAAGAAGCAGTTCAGCAGGAAGATGAAGGACTCACAGAGTGTAGCAGCAAGGGTATGTGTAGACTTTTTAAAGCATTATTTTCTATGATTTTTCAGATGGATTACGCTAGCTGAGATATTCGACGACCTTTGCAGAATCGGAGGGAAAGAATTAGCGAGCGGCTCAAAATTCTGCAAGATCTCGTCCCCAACGGCACCAAAGTTGATCTGGTGACCATGCTGGAGAAAGCAATCAGCTATGTGAAGTTCCTGCAGTTACAAGTGAAGGTGGTGACTGATGAATAACTCGAAAAAATTTCTCTAGTGATTTTTTTGATCTCTTCTGATCTGTTAATCTTGATGATAATGAATGGTACGGTTAATTTGCAGGTGTTGGCCACTGATGAGTTTTGGCCAGTGCAAGGGGGGAGAACACCAGATATAGGGCAAGTAAAGAAAGCAATTGACGCTATCTTATCCTCTCAGAGAGACAGGAACTCCAGCTCCAATAAACACTGAAAACTATGCAGGAGGAGAAATCCCATGAACAACTATTGTGCTAAAAGGAAAATAAGTTTTCTGATCTTCTTCTTCTTCTTCTGACATGCATGTATTCAGATATAATTAAGCTCAATAAACTAATTCTGATTTCTGTTTGTAGAACATGAATATGATAAATCGCACAGTTCTTAATCGCTGCAGAGTGCTTGATACTCGAGCCAACAAAAGAAGAAAAAACTTGATCGATCAGATGATGCTTGCATTATATATGCATATTAAGATACAGAGCTGATCTTTTTTATTTCTTAAAAAAATGTGAAGAACTGGATTGAATGTGGAATGATAAGTTATTATCAAGTGTTCCTGACAAGGCAACAGTGTTTTTTAATAGAGAAATAAAGATCCTGCGAAGAGACAAATGCCCTTTGACCTTTAACATTATTTAGCATTTTTTTTTTAAACAATCAACTTGTTTTTCAACACAGACGTGAAGGCCTCTTCTCCCTTTTACAATATTATTATAAACACCCATTTTGCACATGCAAGAATTTGGATCAATTGAGGTCGATTACTTTTCGTCCCTAGTTAAATAAAAGCATCACATTTTAATTTGAACAAATGAAGGTTTATTGCACGTAGTCGAAGCAATAGAATAGTAAACAGAACTAGTCGATCATGCATGCGAGCCGTCTGCAATAGGGAAACTGAAATATTATTTTCCATTGGTAGTTGACCGGGCAAATTCTAGGGCCCTAAACCGCATAGGATATGATCAGGTCAAATGGCTGACGTGGATTTACTGGAGGACACGTGGCCGTAGAAGTCCTAAGAACAATGAACTATTCGCGACACTGAAAGCTAGATCGGCCGATCGGCATATCGCTCCACATGATCGATCGGCATGTCATAGGGTCGATCGACGTCTCGCTCCTTATGATAGATTGGCGTTACACGCCTAACGGGCGATCGGCTGGACCCAAACATATTCTCGATGGTCGATCGACTGACACACTCCTTTCCCCCTTAATTTCCCTAGATCATCTTAGGCACTTGAGTTGGAGCCTAATCGACCATCTCTCCTAACCTTAACCTAGCTAGTTATCCTATTGGGTCAAACTGGGTCTCCTCCTTCAGGACTTCTCTATTGGGCCTCCAAGTGAACATCATGGAAGTGCATGTCGCCTCGATTAAGACCAAGATAACATCATTCTGCCACTTTCTTAAAAATTGACATGCTTCCCCGACGAGATCAGCTGCTTAGTGAGTCTAGCCTTATCACTTATAGGTCAATATTTGATTATAACCTCTCTACTACAATAGATGTGACACCTTGACGGTGTAGAATTATCGAAGGTGCACATATATATAGGGGTCCCTCCACGCAGGGGCGTAGCCACCTTAAGGAGAGGGGGTGCGATCGCCCCCTCTCAAATTTTATTAAAATAATATATAAGTGTATATATATATATATATATATATATACTTAAGCTATCCATCGCTACCACTTTTATGAGAAAATATCGAGATTTAAAATATTAAGTATTGAATTTTAAAATAAAATATCATAATAAATTGATAAACTAAATCGTAGGACATAAAGTGAGGGTGCTAAATTAAAATTAATCCAATTTGAACTAAATTCATGTATGGGGATAAGGATTACTTTGATTTAAACCAAGATTAATTTGTCAAGTTATGACCGAATCAAGTTTAATATTTAAATGAGTTCGATCCATTTAAAATGAATTAGGATATTTTCGAGAAAAATATTTATATTTTTTCTCTCCCTTTTCTCCCTATGCATGTCACAACCTTGTCATATCATATGTCACCTCTTCGTTTATTCCTCTCTTTTATTTTTCTCTTCCTCTTCTTCCACAATTGCTTCTTCTCTTTCTCTTCTCCAATGATAGTAAACTTATAATTTGTTCCGCTCATCTTCTTAAACACCAGAGCTTTTTTTTCTTCTCCTTTCTCTTCTTCAATGAGCAAGAAATGCAATATCAACTACTGCGCTCTTCCAACAATAAAAATAGTCCTCAGCCCTCACATCTTCTCCCTCTTCTTATATTTTTAGGATTTTATTAATACCACAAAAATAGTTATGTTTTTACTTCTTCCTCTCCCTATTTTCTCTCTTCTCTATTTTTCTCAAAATCAATGGTCTTCTAAGAGGAGTAAGTTATTTCTTTCTTCTTTCATATTTAATTAATTAAAGAAAAGTTGTCAAGTATAAATTTTATTTTATTAGGTTGCTAGTTAGGATGATTATTTAGATCACAATGAAGATCTTATATGTAGAAATGCTAAATATTACGAGAAAGCGATATCACAAATGATTTTTTGACTTTAAATCACAAAAAAAATTTTGAAGATCGATATATCATTGTTTCAACTAAAACCAACAGTTGTGATCAAAATTTTTGAATTTAAGTTCATTTTCAACTCCTTAAATTCGAAATTTAGGTTTTTAAATGATGAAATCGATCTACATTAATATTTAGAATTTTTAAAAATCGTCCCTCCTGGTCAAAAATCCTGGCTACGCCACTGCCTCCACGGTACAAGTATGTTGCAATTCTCATTAATCTTCTTCTATTATTTCACTTCTCTTTATCCGACTTGAGCGGTGAAGTGCTTGTGTCGGGGACACGAGCCTTGTTTCTGACATTTTCTTTGACATTCCTTCTCAAGATTTTTCCCACGATCGTTCGAGCGTAGCTTCAAATCTTCGACAAGTCTATATTAATTATTACTGTGTTGATCAACATTGATGAGTACGCTATTCGTTTTAGTTCGAGAACGAGATCAGCAATGGCTGATAATGAACAACGCCCACCACAATTGACCTAAATTATATATAAAGAAGTGGAAGGGAATGATGGTGCAACGCTTGCCAGCATGGAAGCTTGGCCACATTTACCAAACATGCATGGACGTGGCCATTAATTGCCAATCGCTCCACCTATAAATTAAGAGAGCAGCAAACTGTTTTTGTTTTAGTTAAATGATCGAAAACAAACAACAATTTAATTTGTGAGCATTAAGGCAATAGCTAGCATTTAATCGAGCGTGCATGTCTTCCTACAGCAGTGTGTTTTTTTTATAGGAAAGTTATTTATTGCTATGGCTTAATTTGATATGCAGGAACAGAGAGCGATTGTGGTCTTCAAAGGCACGCGTTGCGATCTTGTGAATAATTATTATTTTTTCTTTCTATGATTAATTATAAAAAAACAAAAGAAAGAGTTTGAGTAGTAAAGTATACCGAGTCGCTGAGGTGGTCGATGGGTTGAAAAAAAGGGGCCGGCTGGTTGGAGCGATTGACAAAGGAAAGAGACTAATGATTTCTACAGTGAAAATGAATATAAGAAAATTTTAATTATCAATCGACGGTATGTTCGACGTTCGATTATTGATCGAACATTATCGGCGGCCTTCAGCAGCCACCCCGAACCAAACTATTAGAGGGCACGATGAATCCATCGGGGATCGCCGTAATTTCGATCTCACATTATTCACCGTCGATTTCGACGAGTTCACCGTTGTCGGCGATCCTGACAGGTTTACCGTCCCAAGGTATAGTTTGATTCGGGACGGCGATCGGAGGCCGCCGGTAGTGTCTGATCGGCGATCGGAAGTTGAACGTGCCGTCGAGTAATGATCAAAGTTTTCACTGAGGCATTCATTTTCACTGTACGTATCATTTCTCAAGGAAAGAGCACCTTTGACGACAGCATACCAAGAGAGTTTTTACTATGCAACAAGAAAGGGCATAAATTAGAACTTTTTTTTGACATCCTAGGCATAACATAGACATTAAACGCATAATATTACTAGTGTAATAGTCAAGGATCGGTCGTTAAACTAACGAATCTATTTTTTTAAGAAAATTTTTTCACTAAATCAATAAAGAACATCACATTCTATTTTTTTTTATTTAAAAACACCTAGATAAAAGTTAGATACAATTACTCAATTATTACTATTAAGTATTATTTTTTACTATTATCTTCCTCAATTATAATAGCTACCGAATAGTAGTAACTATACATGTTATAGTAGCTTTTGTAGTTGCTACAACATGATGACAAAAGATAATACGTTTGCCTTCAGTACCCTCGCTAACTCATCCTAGAGTCAACACGAAAAAGGTGAATCATAGGAGCTATTAGCTCGCACGATGACTAATACATAATGGAGGGCAAACACCTGATTTCGTCAAGATTTGATCTCAGACCTTATGGTGGCAACATGTAATTATTAGCTATCAATCCATCTCATGGGGGCATTGCTACAACATGAATATTAGGTGAGTAGGTTGAATTCATATTGTAAAAATTACGGTTTCATAATTACTACAACGTGAATGGTGAATTATATGTGAATATAGTTGAATCCATGTTATATTATAACAGTTATGATTTCGTAATTGTTATAATGTGAATATTTTAAATAAATTAAGTATGCATAGTAGTAGCTATGAAACCAAATGAAAAAAAAACACCATTTTGTCCAATATAAAAAGAGTACTTCGACACACTAAACTTCCGTTAATGTGGGTTTCGGAAAAGTCTATTGTTTCTATGTTCTTTTTTTGCGCTATGGAAACAAGAAAGTGGAAGGGGAAAACAAAAGAATTAAAAGGAAACTAAAGAGAGGAAGAGGAAAGGAAAAGGAATCTTTGCGGCTACTGTAACCTTTGTGGGTGTTGTGGCCTCTTCACGGCCAGTTCAACCGTTATGAGCTTGACAAGATGCAAACAATGGCGGAGACGCAAGGCTTTGACTTTTGATTACAAATATACATGAACGATTGAATGAACAAAACACACATTAAACACTTACAATATCTCCGATGCCTTACGATTCTTGTTTGTGCTTGTCATAAAAAAAAATGATGATTACTAAGAATAGCCTTTTGTAGGTCACAAAACAAATCCCTCAAAGCTTTTTAATGTTCTTCACCGATGCAAGAGACATATCTTCATCGCCCTTTTTTCTTTTACGTAGACGCCCTTATTTAAAGGGATGAATGGGAAAAGAAAAACTTCATGTTCAGTTGCATGACAACTACATACCATACACAGCTACTCTCTTACCTATCTTATTCGTCCAAGTCAAACCATAAAGACAAAATATGAATCAAGTCACAAAGATCATATATAATTCATGCGATAACGAATATACTATGGATTGATGTTAAGAAAATTGTTGCACTTACATATCCGCTCTACAAAATAAATTGAAAACACCAATATCTTACATTTACCCAGATTAAATCATTTATATCAATATGAACATTTCTAATATAATCTCTCATAATGACTATTATGTCAAGAGCATGTTCAATATCTTCAATTAATATAATTATTCATAATCACATTTATACGTGCAATAAAAAATATAATTGGTCGACATGTGAATAAATATCAAATATGAAAATCTTTTTATTTTTTTAAGCTAAAATTCATTCATTTTAATCAGTTGTTTTCCTAGTCATGTTCTATATACCGAATCATCTATAGTCATAGGATATATCAAAGGAGATCCACTCCAACCTAATTCTAGGAATGAGAACTACGAGTGGAATAAGTCAAACTACTAGATTTAGTCCAGTCAGTTAGACTCACGTCACCTTCGACTAGACTTGAAGGGGAGATATATGATTCGAAGAGATATAGTAGGACATCCTAAAAAAGACCAAATTAGTAAGTTGAGGGGAGTTAAGGCAAAGAGAATTAATGAGATCCGCCGCTCTATGTTGCTAAGGGCCAATCGACTGCTCTTCGCGGCAAACAGCCAACCGACCACTCTTTGTGGCCGACCCGCCAACCTTCTCAGCATATGACCGACCCGTCGACCTTCCCGGCATATAGCCGACCCGTTGACCTTCTCGGCATATAGCCGACCCGTTGACCTTCTCGGCATATGGCCGACCTGTCGACCTTCCCGGCCGACCAGCCGATCGACTTACGGACCTTCTCGGCATATGGCCGACCCGTCGACCTTCCCGGCCGACCGCCCGACCCGCCGACCTTCCCGGTCGACTGCCCGACCCGCCGACCCGCCGACCGCCCGACCCGCCAACCTCCTCGACATATAGCCGACCTGATGACCGGCCGACTCGCCGACCTTCTCGGCATATAGCAAACCCGTTGACCTTCTCGGCATATGGCCGACCCGTCGACGGGCGGCTCCGACGGTCCTACATACTTTTCTCTAGGTTATGACGGTCTGGTCAATCTTCCAGCTACATCACCGACGTTCCGCTCTCCACCGCTTCCCGACACGATCAAGGAGTAATCGTATTGAACAACTGTTCGTGTTTTCATCATATTTATATGACAACTAAATAGTTTACCTTTTTATTTTAGGATGGAAAATTTTAATGAAAATCTCAGTAAATGACATGATATTTTATATGTAATAATTTTTGACGGATTTATCGTACCTCCTAGAGTATAGTTTAATTTGAGATGATAACTAAAAATTGTCGATACTGTCCAGATAATAATCGAACATGTGCATATAAAATGACTGATCATTTATTAAAATTTTCATTAAATTTTTTACTAAACGTATCACAGCTCTTATAGAAATTTGTAAGCCAAAATTACAAGTAATAGTATGGTTTTTTACAGAAATCATTTTTATTATCAAAGGCGTGTAAGTACCAAATTTCCCTTTCTCTCGTACCTCTGATCAATTAGACGAATTCTTCTCCTTTTACTCTTTAAAAAAAAAAAATTGCGTGAGTGAAGTTGAAAAAGTTTCAAATTTTCCATTAAAAGATATGCGAGACAAAGAGATAACTCCTTATGGGCTCACCTTTTTATGCGACAATCATTTCCTTTCTCAGAAGCCGATCCACCCACGTTTCGACAACGTGTCATTTGTTATGCGTTCGCATATTCCTTTGCCCGCAGATAAAAGAACGATGCCCAGTAAAATTACTAAAATCTCCCCCACTCTCTTTAAACCAGTCGAGTAATTGAGATGGGTATTCTCGTTTTGAGATGGGTATTCTCGTCATTACAATTAATCCGAGCGAATTTCACTTTGTCTTCCTGAGTTTATGTTTAAGCAATACATCCGTATTTTTTTGTTTCAGCAATACGTAATTACTGTCAAAATTATAAGATTATACATTTTTCATTGTGTTTAATGAAACATAATCTTTTCATTTATTCTTCTTGATTTAGTAAATAAATTTCTTTATTATTTGTTATTGCTTCAGTTCATTCGATCGTTATCATTGTTGTGGCGGTGGGTTATCATCGTTCGTGGTTGGACAAATACTTGTCAACTACCCTTCTAATTCTTCCAGTCATGGAGCAGTTAACGCTGATGCTTTAGCAACGACCGCGTGCTCGGGGGCCACATGTGCCTCCACGCCGTCTCCACTGCCACTACTTCGCTGATTCTTGGTGGTTTCTCAGCCTTGTTGGCCCAAAAAGTGGAGGGTATGGGAGACGGGTGCTTCGTATGGATTGAGAACGAGTCTGGGGAAGAGCTTTCGACTCGTGGATCCTGAATTCGCCTTGGAGGAGCTTTCGGCGGGATCCAACGTCGTCATTCAAGACCGGGAGAATGATACGGAGTCTCTCTTTAACGTAATCATCACGTACACTTTAAATATTAATAGAGATTTAACGGTAGATATATAGTTCGGATATAAATGATATAAAAAAATTTGAGAGACATAAATAGGAAAAAATTAAAATAATAAAGACATTTTAATATATTTTTTTTTAAAGAGCCAAAACTTCTTCATCTTTTAATAAAATAAATAATTGTATATTTATTTTTTCCAACTGTAATCCAGATATAAAATGCTTCAACCCTATTTAAAACTCAGTTTAATAGCTTATGATAATTTTATTTAGTCATAATTATTGAATTTTCAAATTCCAAACAAACGCACGTTTTTTTATATACAAAGTTCAATGCTTACCAAATAAAAACAATATGAATAAAATAATAATAGAATTTGAGACGACTAATTTAATCATATAAGAATTTTTGATCGACTAATTAGATAATCAGGAGCGACCTAGAAATTTAATATTGATTGTGCCGAAAGAAGATACTTACAAAATCATCCTTTAATTGAAGGTTAGCCCGGGCCAAGTTCAATGCTTACCGGGCGGAAACCATTGCAAGAAACATATTGCCTGAAAGGGAAAGAATTTCACAGGCAGATAAAAAGACTACGGAGGGGCAATTTCGTCAACAACGAAATAGTGGGAAAAGGCGAAAGACTCGCCTCCGGCGCTTTCGTCAGTTCGTCTCAGTACTAATACGGAGGAGATAAATCACAGTGACTGAGGAGATAAGAGATTAGGGGAAGAGACTTTTTACATAGGATATAGAGATTTACGTCTCACTAATCCTGTGGCTCAAATTCAAAATTTTTAATGACAATCTATTAACCCTTTACCTTCTCAGTTATACCCGAGGGGCTCATGAACAAAGAAATAAAATATGTTGGACCAGATAGCAGACGAATCTGGGGTGACCGATCCGACCCCACATAAGTTTCTCACTGGTTACCAGGATAAATCGGGAAGCGTTTATGGTGGACGATCTAAAAGCTCAGCGTCCCAGGGTTCGCGCCCCATTTGAAAGAAAAATTCCTGCAAAATACGTCGTAGCTAGGGATCGAACCGCAAATATCTGGGATAGCGACTAGTCGTTGCACCATAGATCCGGGAACAAAATGTTAGACCAGATAGTAGACGAACCTGGAGTGACCGACCCAATCTTACGGAAGTTTCCTATCGGTCATCAGGATAAATCGGAAAGCGTTTTAAGTGAACGATCTAGAAATTCAACGTCTCAAAATTTACGTCCCATTTAAATTTTTTTTTATAAAATATATCTTAATAAAGAATCGAATACTAGATACCTAAAATAGTAATTAATTCCTGCGACTACGGCTGCACGGGAGTCCGGGGCTCGTTAAATAGCACTAAGTCGGCGGAGAGAAATTAATTGGAAAAGACATCGAAAGTGGTCCACTCGATCCCTCTGCTTCCAATTCTAGGGTTTTCTCTGTGCGTCCCTTGCTCGATCCGCTTTTCGTCCGTTCCCTCCCTGCAATCTCCTCCACTAATTGTTGTTGTTCGCCTCCAATTCAGGGCTCCGGAGTTCCTTTCGCGATCCAGTTCGTGTCCCTCGTTCGCTCGAGTGAGGAATTCCTCTTCGCCTGAAGGTTCCGCGGTTACTCTTTGCCTTTCGGGCGTCAGAAGCCGTTTTGTTTTGCCTTCTTGTGCTCAGTTTGTGGATTAGGGCTTTTGGTTCCCACTGCTGGGGGAACTGAAGACCCTTCTAGGGTTTAGGCTGGGGAATCTTTGATGAAGAAAGAGTGTTCGTGATGTTCACCCCACAGAAGAAAGGGTGGTTGCTATCTCCTAGTATTCGAGACTTCAATGAAAATGGACTGGACTCGTCGTCCAATCCTCAGGGGCGCGTCGGTGGTCCATCGTCCTTGAAAGGGAAGGGAAAGAACGTGGTAGAGGAGCCACGGCCACCTCAGGCTTTTCTGGGTGAGAATGGAGGGGATACCATCGGAGGATGGGGTTCCGAGGTGGAAGCCTGGCGGCATTTTAGGGATGCAGGGTTGCTGGATGAGTCGGTGCTGCAGAGGAAGGACAGGGAAGCTCTTATTCAGAGGATTAACGAGCTAGAAAATGAGGTTATTGATGTCATTTATTTATTTTTTTCTGTAGTTCGAATTTTGGTTTCACCATGATTTGTAGTTCTAGTTATGCTTACCTGGCGTTTAAGACATGCACAGTTAATTTGACTAAGTAAAGTGTCATTTAGAAATTAGATTACTCAAGTGGCCTTCAAGCTAATGATATCTATTTTTACATGTTAATATAAAGCAAAGATATTAGCATAGAAGCAAAACGCAATCCAACCAAAATAGCTGATCACTTAAGCGGGCAGCCACTGCCCACTTGAACAATTTGGCGATGTGAACTAAGTTGCTTCCACCTTCCATTGTAATCTATTTAGGATAAATTCCAGGACACTTGCCCAATAAAACTTGAGACAACCACACACTTAGAGTGAGCTAGGACAACTAAACTTCCTTGGATACTGTGTTAAGGCCTGAGAGACGTCTACTTCATCCCAAAATAGGTAGCCATTTAAGATTTTCACTTAAACAAGCAGAACAAACAAACACACAAATTAGCAGTGTGGATCTAAGTAATCTCAACAGTGTCAGTAGAATGTCATGACTTCCCAAGGACAAACTGCATAAAACACACAATTAGTAAAGAACTGCAATCTACACTTTCAGGGTATCGTGCTGTCTAAATCTACAGAATATTATTTGTTTGAACATTAAGTTTCTGGTTTAGTCATCATCTATGAACATGGATGACCTATGGTTCTATGTATATCTTTGACATTATGCTGAGAAATTGAGTTATTATCTTGGTTCATCTGCATGCACTGTTTTCAAGCATAGGACCATATACAATAAGATATATTTAATGTTGGCATAGATGCCAGTTGGAAATATATGCTTTAGTCTTACGCAGCTGTCAAGTGAGATTATTTTTTCCTTCTTCCAAATAATCATCTTTTGACCAAACTGACCAACAAATAGGGGTGAGTATTTGGTTAAAACCGAACCGAACCGAATAGACCGAAAATCGAATAAACCGATATTTTTCAAAATAACCGAACCGACCAAATTTCTTGATAAAAATCGAGAAAACCGAACCGATAAAATATCGGTTAATTCGGTTTTTAACCAAATTAACCGATTTAACCGAAATTTTAAAATTTTATTCGATTTTAATAAAAAAACGAAATTTTATTTAATTTAATTATATTTTTAAATAAAAATAATTAAATTAATATTCTTATTCGGTTTATTCGGTTTAACCGAATTACAAAATTCGAAACCGAAAACCGAACTGAATTAACCAAAAACTGAACCAAATTTTGAGAAAAAAATTGAAAACCGAATTAACCGAACCAAATTTCAAAATTCGGTCGGTTCAGTTCGGTTAATTCGGTTTTTCCGAATTTTTGCTCACCCCTACCAACAAACCAAAATGAATCGTCCTTTAAATGGAATGTTTAGGAGTCTGTCATTTCCACTTTTGATTCATGGGCCAGTTCCTCTAACTTTCTGTCTCTTTTAGTGTTACCTTGGTCTTGCACGCAAAGGAGAAGCATACTGATTATATGTTGATCCAGAGTAGTGTCTTGGATTGTTAACCAATTGTAAGATAGATTTGTCATATTTATATTAAGAGCTAACTATTCCTTTCAATATTGTATTATAAATTGAGGTCTTAGTATCTGGAGATTTTCTTTTGGGTTCCCATATTTTCACTAATTATTAGTTTTTCTGCAGTATTGAGATTATAATGGTTTTCTTGCCATATTATTCTGAATAAAATTAGAAATGAACTACTGTACAGAAAATTTTCTTTTGCATAGTATTCATTATTTAATTGATTTATTTTTCTTTTGTCAAATATGGAAAGTCCCATATTTCTTAGATACAACATTGACCCTGATTATATGTCGTTAGTACTAATTAAATACTTTGTCATATGATGTTTTCTATGCAGCTTCATGATTATCAGTATAATCTTGGTCTTTTACTAATCGAGAAGAAAGATTTGATTGCTAAATATGAAGAAGTTAGGCAAGCTTTGGCAGAAGCTGGGGAGATTCTCAAGAGGGAAAAAGCTGCCCATTTGATTGTGATCTCTGAATATGAAAAGCGGGAAGAGAAGTGGCAGAAGGACTTGGGGATTGAGAAGCAGAAAGTTCCTGTTGTATGAGAGTAACTTTAACTTTTATCTTTATAAATGATTTAGGCTATATTATTATGTTAGGCATCAGGTGTGTGGTATATGCATATCAAGTGACTAAACTGTTTTCTTGAGGATCAGTACATGTAGTTCTTATGTCCTTTTATGGAAAACTACAGTTGCTTGTTTATATTGACCATCAATTGTGTTCCATGTGCTGTTCATGCATACTGTTCACCTTGAATTAATTAGATCAATTAAGAGTTAGGCTGCAATTAATCAAATCACAATGCAAAATTCATCTTGATGTCCGATTTTTGTCATTTCGCCCCTCCAGAATAGGCATATGAGCCACGTTAAATATTTAAAAAAGATACTTTAAATTGGTGAGTGGAGAAAATAAGATGCTTATAATGTTCTTGCCGTATGTAAACTTTCATTCATTTTCATCCAAAATTTGGAATCCAAGGCACCCATTGAATATTTAGAAAGCTTCATAATAAAGCCTTTTACACTGTCTTACTTTCTGCTTACATGTCTTTCTATGGATGCTTTAGTGCTAGGTGTTTGAAAGACAATGCTTGAATCTGTCTAACGTGCAAACACATTTCTCTTCTAATGTTGTGCTCCTAGTGCACTAGTTGCAAAAGTGCTGCTTGATTGGATTCATCTTAGTTTTGAATTACCAAGGAACTTTGTTTCTTGGTAACTAATTATATGGGCTTTGCTTATCTTATTCTTCTGTGCTTGGGAAACTTTTCCTAATACCACCATTGTTACAATGGTTTTTGTAATTTAATATATCCCTGCGTATATATTAAATTATCTAATTTTCTGTGCTCGTATTGCAGAGTTTGACCTCATTAGATGAAAGTTGATTCCTTCTAGAGGTCTAAAGTCAAGATTGATTCATGTCTTCTTAGGTGGCTGGAAACTCATAGGGAAGGATGCATTGAGTTTAAGTGGTTGAAACCAATGATTAATGAGTTAAAGGATCAAGAGGAGAAGCAGGAGGTCCCATATATAATTGCATACTGTAGAGTGATGATTTTGCTGGCCAGGTAGTAGAGCAGCTGGTTGGAGATTTTGGAAGGACAGTAGTGGCTGTTGTCTTGCAGAGACATGGTAGGTACCTGAGTTTTTTGTGTTGTAGAGGCTGAAACAATGACTAATGAGTTCTAGGGTCAAGGATCATGAGCATTATGAGGAATAGTGTATGTACACTGTGAACTGATGCCTTTGCTGGCTAGGTAGTAGAGCAGCTAGTTGTTGAAGAATGTAAAGAGTTGTCTTGAGGGGACATAGCAGGTTTCTGAGCTTCTTGTGTTCCAAATTTTTCAGTCGCTGTATTGAGTTACCTTAGAGTGAGAAAGAGAGTGAAGTTAGATATTTGCTTAAAAAAGAAAATGATGGGCTTAGGTTGTATATCATGGGTGGAGCTGCCTGAGTGTTATTGTGTATGGCATGTGTTTGATATAGGCATGTTGTTACCTTGCATTCTAGATTATTAACTAAAACGAGCGGGCAGGTTGTGTGGAACACTGTGCTCTTATAGATATATTGATAATCATCCGTCTGATGTCTGAATGTCTCCCAACAATTTTGTCTAATATCTAACTTCACTTCATTTCTGAAACTACTTTGGTGAATGTTTATTCACTATTTTTCTTCTATATATATATATATATATACTTTTTTAAAGTTTGGCCAGTTTTCATCCACATGCCATATTCCTTATTGTGTGTTCTATTATTTTATCCATAATTGTGATAGCTTAAAGTTTGGCCAGTTTTCATCCACATGCCATATTCCTTATTGTGTGTTCTATTATTTTATCCATAATTGTGATAGCTTAAACAAATAAAATACAGAAAACTTTTACAGTTTGCATCTTGTTCTTTTGGTTTTTGACAATTGAATGGTTTTGTATCTAGCTTGAAAAGGATTTGCAAGATGTACGTTCTGAAATTGCAGAAGTCAAGTTTACATCTGAGAAAAAGTTAGCCGTGGCACAAGCCTTAGAGACTGGTTTAGAGGAAAAATACCTGGAAATTGAAGCGAAGGCTCATGCTGCTGATGCTAAGCTAGCAGAAGCAAGCCGTAGAAGTTCTGAGTTAGACAGAAAATTGGATGATATCCAGTCTCAAAAGAGAAAACTTGAGAAGGAGTATCTATCTTTAACATCCGAGTAAGTCTATCCCTTTTTTAAT
Organism: Boesenbergia rotunda; assembly: GCA_024364735.1. Lineage (NCBI taxonomy): Eukaryota > Viridiplantae > Streptophyta > Magnoliopsida > Zingiberales > Zingiberaceae > Boesenbergia > Boesenbergia rotunda. The sequence goes on from JAGFNQ010000895.1 coordinate 24,650, forward strand.
CCCATTCTTATTCTGATTTAGTTGACCATATATTGATTTTGTATGTTTAAGTACAAATTCTTATTCTTGCATTATCTTCTAGGAAAAAGGCACATGAGAAGGACCTAACTGAACAAAGGGAACAATTGCTTAGTTGGGAGAGAAGGCTGCAAGATAGTCAGAAGAGGCTGGTTGATGGGCAGAGACTTCTGAATGAAAGAGAGGATAAGGCTAGTGAGTTAGATAAAATGCTTGAAAGGAAACAAAGAGAGATTGAAGATGCAGAAAAAGTGATTGAGGCATCAAAAAAATTCTTGAAATTTGAAGAAGATGATATAAGTATAAGACTCAGTTCTTTGGCTTCTAAGGAGAAGGTATATGATTCTTTAGCATTGCTTTTGGTTTAACTTCATATGTCATCTACTTGAACGATTCTAGTTTTCAATTTTTTTGATTGCAGGAAGCAGAGATCAAGCTTGAGAGTGTAGAGAAGAAGGAGCGGGAATTATTTTTGAGAGAAGAAAAGCTAAATGCTAGGGAAAAGGTGATTTTTGAATTATTGGTTTAATGTTGGAATGTTATTGACGCATATTTAGTTTTCTTGCCTGTGATATTTAGGCTAAGACATTTTAGCTGAAAGCATTGTCTTTAGAATTTTACCCAAGATTGGTAGTTCAATAGAAAATTATGATATCTTGGATTTGCTTTTGAATAGTTTAGCTAAATAATCTTCAAATGAAACAAGTGCTTTCAGACTGTTGTTGTGATGTTGGTTGTGCTTGGTATCTCTCCAGTTGATTTTAAGGTGACAATTTGTCTTCCTCCTGCCATCTTAATTGTTTTCTGTTAGATTTATTTTTTATAAACGACATTTGCATATTGCAGAATATTTTTCATGCATGATACACTACCTACTCTGGGGGTTATTCCATTGTATTGACATCTGTCAAAATTGGCTTATATGTGCCAGTTTAACAGCGCTTTGTACTTGTTGGAATATTGATCCTTCGTTTATGATGAATTATTGAAGTGAAAGTTCCATTTTTGATGAAACGAGTCTTTTAACAGGTTCTCATTACCCTCTTTACAATTCTCATTTCTGTTTATGCAGGTGGAGATTCAAAAGCTTCTTGATGATCATAATCAACTGTTGGATTCCAAGAGACATGAGTTTGAGTTAGAAATGCAGAAAAGAAGAAAAGCTTTTGATGAAGAGACAAAAATCAAGGTAATCGAATTGGAAGAAAAGAAAAAGGAAATTGGCCACAAAGAGGAGAAAATTACAGAAAGAGAGAACCTCTTGGAAGGCGAAGTGCTGAAACTAAAGGAAATGGCGAAAGATATTGATTCCAAATCACAAGTTCTGAAAAAGTGGGAGGAGTCTGTTAAGGCTGCTGAGTTAAAGTTGGAGAAAGAAAACCACAAGCTAAAGAGTGATAAGCAGGAACTTCTCAAGTCTATATCTGAAGTTGAATCCATGAAGACGGCAATAGAAGCTGAGAAGGAGCAAATTATCAAAGAGGAGGAGCATCTTAAACTTACCAGACAAGAAAGAGAAGAACATAACCTGTTTCAGTTGAAACTGAAGCAAGAGATTGAAAATTACAAGATAATGAGGGATTCATTAGATAAACAAAGAGAGGATTTAAGACACCAAAGAGAGAAATTTGAAAAAGAATGGGAGTTGTTGGATGAGAAACAATTAGCACTAGAATTTGAGGTAAAGAAGGTTGATGAAGATAGAGAGAAGTTTGAAAAATGGCGAATTGAGGAGGAGGAAAGGATTTCGAATGAGGCACAGGAAGAGAGAATTAGCATGGAGGATAAATGGGAAGATCTCCGAATGAAGAAAGAAATTTTTGAAAAAACAATGGAACGTGAGAAGTTGGATGTGCATGAAATGCTAGAGTGTGAACGTGCTGCTATGGGTCGGGATCTTGAGCTTCGCAAACTTGAATTTGAAAATGAAATGGAGAAAACGAAGGAGGCTATGGAGAAGGATTTGCAAGATAGAGAGAGCGAATTTCAGAGAAAGAAGGCTAGCGAGTTAAATGAAGTAAAATCTCTCAGTAGTGCTAATGAGTTAAAATCTAGAATCTTGAAAGCGGACCAAGAACAATTGGAAAAGGAAAAAGACTATCTGTCTGTTTGCAGAAAGAAACTTGAAAATGACCAACTTGAGATTCAGAAGGACATTGATGCTCTTCATTCACTCAGCATGGAAATGAAGGAACAAAGGGATCACTTTGTCAAGGAGAGGGAACATTTTCTAGCTATGGCTCAACAGTGTAAGATATGCAAAAACTGTGGTTTTCAAATTCATGACGTGGATCTTCTCTGCCTGCAAGATACTGGTGTTGTTCAATTCCCAAGATTGATTTCTGAAGATAACTTGAAACCCAAGAATTCTGAAACTACACAGCAAGAGATGTCTCCATCAATGACACTAGGAGGTGGTTTATCATTGCTGCGAAAATGTTCTAGATTGTTTAATTTCTCCCCTAGAAAAATTGAAAATGTGGAAGATCTGGGAAAGAGTTCTGTGCCACTCGGTTCGAGACTTGATAATGAAGTTTTGAAGGGCCGAACTAATGATGAATCTGCACCATCACAAGGAATTACTACCCAACCTTTCATCTGCCATGGATCTGAAGCATGTAGCGAAATCAAACAGAACGAAGATTCAAAAGGGTTAGATGGAGCTGGAGAGGAGCCAGAACTTCCAGTTGTAGTTGTGGATAGTTCAGCTGATATTGATGGTATCCAAACTGATATTATTGATAAGGAGGTGGTTGCTGGGCAGGCTGTTCAGACTGACGCTCAATATGATAAAGAAAAAATATCTGTACTTTTGGGAAATGATTCCCAGCCCAAGGCAGCAGAAATCATAACATGTCAAACCACCCAGAGTAAACCCAAAAAGATACGGAGAACACGGACAGTGAAAAGAGTTGTTGAAGAAGCAAAAGATTTCCTCGGGAAAACTTCTAACAAGAAGAATGAGTTGACAAATGGGCAAAGACTTTCTTCAGATTTCCAAGAGGTTAATGATCATAATTTAGTTAACGTGGGGAAAAAGCGGAGTATTTCTCATGTGTCTGGTTCTAGTGAACAAGATGTGGACAGTGAAACTCCTGAGATCAGTTCACTTGGAGGACATAGTAAAAGGAGACAAATAGCTGCTCCTCAAACTCGGCCACCAGAGAAAAGCGATATAATTTCAGACGCTCCACCGTGTAAGTTGATTTTTTAAGGACCTATTTGTTATCCCAAAGCATAACTGAACTAGAACATAGTGTTATGGGAGTAAATGGTTGGAATGCTGTTATAGATTGATTCCTATCCTGAACACGCTTACAAGCTAAGGGGTATAAATGAGGTTTGTCTATTCTTTTTCCGCATCTTGACGAACTTTTTTGGTTTCCTAACTTTGCTCATTCTTTAAGGATCTGGCATCCAAGTTCATTTGCTATTTGGGCGGGAGGAAACTTTAAGGACATACTTCATATTCTATTTTTAGTTAGTGTCGGTTCTGTAGGCATAAACAAAGTCATATATCCTTTGAGATGCTGAGGCTTCTTCACTTCTTTTGCCCAGATTGTTACCCTTGTGACATCATTTCTCCCATTTGGCATTGTTATGGTTTTCTTTCGTACATGTAATCTCTCCATTCTATTGTGAACTTGGCAAGCTGTCTTTTATATTAACATAAAAGTATTAACCGCATGATAAAAGCCGGCTTGAATGACCTTTTACTTTTCAGTGCTACTGCAGCTTCAGCAGCTCAACCAGTAGCCGGTCAGACCAAAGGGCTTGCAATTGGAAGCTACCAACAAGTTTCAGGAAATCAAAAGCTGAAGAGCAATGGAGATGGAGAAGGAAATTCCAAACTAAGGCTAGAAAATGGGCCTGAATCAAGTTTAGTTGAGGGTGAAAAGTCAATCGAAGTGCAGAAGACAGCTGCACAAAAATTTGCGGAAGTTCAGATCTCTCAGAAACTTGTTCGGGTAAGTCTCTCTATCTCTCTCTGGATGTCGATACTCTGGGAAAAAATTCCTCTCACCCTCTAGTCATTTGATAGTTGGTTATAAATTGACTCCGTGATTTATTTATCTTCACATAACTTGTGGACAGATTGTGAGAGACACTTGGGGTGTGCGTAGTTATCTTTTGTTACAATTGATACTCTTGAATATTCAATTCACTACACAAAATTCTTGTAGTTCCCTTTTCAGAAAGGGTATGCACCTGTACCTGAAGGCTGCTACTACTTCTGGTCATCCTAACAATGGCAAGCATTAATGTCTCCCTAATAATGTCTGCTTGAATCCGTTAAAAAACATCTTGTATTGGATTGTTTTATTGGGATAGCATTAATGATTTAGTGTATTTTTGATTGTGTGATCGAGATCTTTACTTTGGACAAATACTGTACTTGACAGCAAGGGATGGAGATCCATGATGATGATGCTGAGAAATATTTTGAACCAAGTGAGCAGACTGGTGAAGATAGAAGGCAAGAGATAGAGATCCATGATGATGATGCTGAGAAATCTATTGAACCAAGTGAGCAAAATCGCGAAGATAGGTTAATAGCACATGAAGCAGCAGCATTAGAATCAGAACCAGGTACCCCCGTTGGCAAATGGAGTGAAGATGGCGACAGTGATGAGGATGAAGAAGATTCAGAAAAACTCAATGCTTCAATTGGTAAAAAGCTCTGGACATTCTTCACGACATGAATTTGCGAAGCCTTCATGTTTAGTTGTGTGGATGTGCATTAGTCATCATGTAGGTCTCATGTATCATTGGCGATGCTCAATAGCAGGTCAGAATGATTGAGGATCTTTCATGCTTTGGACTGGAAAACATGATCTAAGTCTAGTCCTTCATAACGTTTTCCTTATTGTGCGTAACAAGTGGACACAATTGCTATAACATCCTTGTTGACTGATCTCTTAACCTTATCGTTTGTTGAGTTATTGCAAGCATCTGCTTCACATCAAAGATCACTTCCTTCATCGTGCACACACAATTGACAAAAATCAATTCCTTTCATTAAATTGGAAACCACTTTATGACTGATCGCTCCGCCCAGTAGTTACTTCTTCCTTTATTGTCCAGTAGCTTCGATGGAAAATCCCATGGCATGATTTAAGATCCCAAGAGAAATGGTGAGACCTTGCTGCTTGCTATATGGCAACCGCTTAAATTTAAAGCGTGGAGTAGGTTAGGCGACAGCAGAGTAGATGCGAGGGCCGATAAAGTCCTCAGTCATTCATTAGATCGACTGATCGAGGTACTGCTTTATGGCCGTCCTACGCCTGGAAACATCGCTTTCTGTACCTTTGTCATCACCCTCTCTCGTAGCAACAGAACCCGAGGGCGGTTAAAAACGGGAACAAGCTGCTTGCCGCTTAACTGCTTTCCTCTCCATTCCTGCTCCTGCTGCTGCTTCTTGACATTGTTTAAACTTTTGCAGCTCATCGAATCCAGTCTGAGCTTTTCAGGTTAGCTCATCGCATTGCCTGAAGGTCATTTGGATCAAATTGAGACAAAAAATCGGCATTATAAACAGAAAGGAGAAAAGAAGCACGGACAGTGCCGGTGGTGATGATCAGAAGCAGCAGCATAGGGACTGTCATACTGGAATCCAGCATTATTGATAGATGTGAGAAAAGAAGAGCCAAATGGATAGGATAGGCTTCCTTCTGCATGCATATAGGAACACGCACGTAAAGAACATGGTCCCCCCATTTAGTTTTCTTTGATTTTGTGAATCTAAATCTCACCAATCGTATCGCTTATATCATCCCAAAAGCATAATCCACAATGACGATGATGAAGAAAGGATGTTTACGCCCTGTGAAATTTGAGTGTTAAAGAAAATGCACCGGAAGATTTATCGGTGGAGCTCTCTCCGACGCTCAAGTCAGAACTCTATCTTTTTCGGAGAACAACGAGTAATCGAATTGCTGTAGTCCTTGAAAACCTACCCCTTACTTGGATGTCAAGGCATCTTATATATCTGAGGTCTTGATCACACGTGTCCCCACGTTCTCTTTCATATTTTTTAATCGTCGGTTATTTAATAGATATCCTTTCTTTTGATAACCGCCACTGCGATTATTAAGACCTTAATTATCATGCGTTGTGAACAATAATTATCCGATGATTTTCCTATTATAAAAAAAAGGAACATATATTTGAAGTCGGGCTTTCTGATTCCTATGTTGATTTTCAGACTCCACTCTCCCGGGTCAGTCTCGGAATCTCATCTCCCGGGCTGACCTCGGGCCTTCATCCATTTTTTCGAGATAGTCTCGGGAGTCTGATTCTCAGTTTTACTTCGGAGACTTTCTTCCATTCTCCCGAGATAATTTCGGGAGCCTTATTATCGATCTGACCTCAGGGCATTGGTTCTCTCACGTAATTTTTTTCATGTCACATGTCTATCCCAAGATACTATCCCTATCAATATTCATAGAAAAAGAAAAAGAGCCAGTGACCATCGAGTTTAGCTCCGCCTTAATACTTCGAATAGGTGTCCATAGCGCTCTCTCTCTCTCTCTCTCTCTCTCTCTCTTTCAGGCTGCGAACTGGAAGGCTGCACTACGTGAATTATCAACAGATCGAAGTACAATTCTCAAGGATCTTCCTTTGTTATATTTTACGGCCATGCAAGAGGCCCCATGCTTTCGATCTTTTCTGCTCTCTTTTTCCCTGTTGCTTCCATTTCCATCATTGCACAAAATCAACAAGCTCCAATTAATGCCATCCTTATCCCTCAAAGCTCGGCTGATCGTAGAATCGTCGAGTGACAGTCGAATCAGTTTTTTGATATAATTATAACTGCAACGGGTTATCTTTTGTTGTCCTCTCTTCAATGTTCTTGGCCAGGAACCTTGTCCTCTTTCATAATTCCTGCACTGCAAACGCTTTCTACAGTCTCAGTTCATTTTTGAATTCTGTCGTCGCCACCTCGCCTCCAAAACAGGGGAGTTTGGGGTTGTTATCCACAGCACGAACAGGATAGGAGTGGGGATGTGGAAGATCGCTCCTTTAACGGGGTTTCTCCTCGTAAATCTCCTTCTCCTGCGTGCGTTGGCCGAAACAGAGAGCTCCGTCGCTCCGATGGACAAGTCAGAGAAGGAAGCACTGTACGAGGTGATCCAAGACTTGGTCGGCATGTGGTGGAACGGTTCAGATCTTTACCCTGATCCCTGTGGCTGGACGCAGATACAGGTTTTTACTGTTCGTCGAATCCTCGGATACCCTTTTTAAAGATCTCAAATCTTTGATTTTGACTGCAGGGAGTTTCATGCGATCTGTTTGATGGGCTGTGGTACGTCACTTCGTTAAACGTCGGGCCAATTCTCGACAATTCCCTGGAGTGTTCATCCGATGCCAAGTTCAATCCCAAGCTGTTCCATCTCCAGCATCTCAAGAGCCTCGCCATCTCCGACTGCTTCTCCTCTCGCCGGCAACCGCTCGCCATTCCATCAAGCAACTGGGAGAGACTAGCTCCGACCCTGGAGAGCTTAGTGCTCCGGTCGAATCGCGGGCTCGCCGGCCAAATTCCGGCCAATTTGGGTCAGCTTTACAACCTCAACTCCCTGGTTCTGGTGGACAACGCATTGACCGGCGAGCTGCCGATGGCACTCGCCGACTTGGTCCGTCTGAAGAGGCTGATGCTCTCCCTGAATAAGTTATCAGGCCAAGTTCCTGCTCCTCTGTTCGCCGGCATGGCGCAGCTCTTGATCTTGGACCTCGGCAGCAATCACTTAACAGGTCCTCTCCCTGCTTCCCTCGCCAATCTCAGTTCCCTCCTGAAGCTTGATCTCAGCAACAACCAGTTCCAGGGAAGCCTTCCGCCGGAGCTTCGAAAGCTGACGCACCTCTCCCTACTAGACCTCAGGAACAACTCCTTATCAGGCGAACTGCCAAGACTAGACTCGCTTCAGGATTTGCTCCTGGCTTACAATCCATGGGGAGGGAACCTCTTGGAATTCGGGTGGGAGAATTTGCAGAACCTCTCGACGTTGTATCTGTCTCACATGGGCTTGCGCGGTGCGATTCCCGACGCCGTCACGGGCCTGAAGCGATTGAGGTGCCTCGCACTGGACGGGAACCAGCTCAGTGGCGGCGTCTCTGCTAAATTCGCACGTCTGCCTTCTCTCACCGCGCTGTACCTCAACGACAACAACTTGAGCGGGCAGTTGGAGTTCCCCGGAGCGTTCTACGGGAGGATGGGGAAGAGATTCGCCTCCTGGAACAATCCAAACCTGTGTTACAGTAGTGCGGCGGCCATCGCCTCGGGGATTAATGCACCTCGCGGCGTGCCGCGATGCGAGCTGCAGGATCAAGAACATTCTACTGAACAGTCCAAATCCAATCGAGTGGTAGAGAATGGGAGTCCGGAGGAGCATTCTGCGTTGTGGTGGTGGGGAATCATCATTTTGGTCGTGTTGTTGTAGAATTGTGTAAAGAAGCAGGCAGAAGGGTGGATTAGTTATATGGGTTTAGATAATTTTTCTGGGGGAAACCGATCAAAAAATGGAGTTTGCTGAATTTGTTGGGAGATTTGTTTGATTGCCTTGTTTTTTCCCTCATGATTTCGGCTTTTAATCCAACCACATAGATTAAAAAAAAAACAACAGCAACTTGGTGTGGCTAGGTAGGGTCTAGAAAAGAATTTATTATAGACAATTTTATCCTATTTTATAAGAGATTATTTTTAAAATTTGAACCTGTGATCTTTTTAATCATAAAGCGACAATTTTATCATTGTGTCAAGACTCCCCTTCTTATCCAACCATATAGATAACTTTATCATTGTGCCATGGGATGGCTCGGTGGGTAAGACGCCTACCGCTTGAAACGGAGGTTTCGGATTCGAAAGTCGTCAGTTACACACGAGGTAAAAACCTGGTCTGTTGGTTTAAATCCTCTCGGCCCCAGGTGCCTTACCCCCCACCAGTAAATTCGTGATTTACTCCCTCTGGACACCTGTAAGGCAGGGACCAGGGGGCCGCTGAGGTGGCGGATCCACCTTTTGAAATATAGATAAGTTTTGAAAATTAACTCGCATAGGTAAATTTGAAAATGACTGACTGATTTTGAACACCGGTCGAATTGATTTCTTTTTGTATAAAAATTTTGAATCAATTTGCTTCGGTATCCAAGTCGATTTTGGACAAAATTGATTGTTGAATCAAACATCCTCAGATTAATATGAAATTAATTTCTATGGATTCATTTAAATCGCTTAATTATAACTATATCCTTAAATATAAATTTGACCCAATATAAAATTTTTTAAACATGAAAATATTCGAAATGCCTAATTTATGTTAAAAAATCGCTATACTCAATATATTGATCAAATTGATATTTGAAGACCTAATCAATAGAACTAAATGAACACATAAGAATTAATTTCATGTCAATCTAAAATTTATTCATCTACCAGTCAATTTTATTCAAATCATTTATTATATTTATTTTTATTATTAGTTAATTCATTTATTCAAAATTTTCGACTGCTATTAAAAATTAATCGACTGATAAAATTAATTGTGAAAATCAGTCCATTGATTTTAGAACTTAGATAATTTCTAAAATGTGATTAGATAAAAAAAACTGGATCAAAAGCAGAGTCTGATCGATCTGTTGGGAGATTTGTTTGATAGCCTTTTTTCTTTCTTTCTAACAACTTTTGATCTGTGTATATAACAGGAGATGCTGGCTATGAGAGCCTAAAGCTGTAGCTGTCAATTATCTAGGGGCTAGGGAGAGGCAACGACAGAAGGTGCAGAAGGCTCCCTATTTGAGGTGGAGGATGTCCCTTCTTTAAATTGCCTTTAAAGAGATGCATGCTATTTAGTTGCCCGTCTATAAGTAGCCTTGTGGCAGGGATAAAACTTACTGGAAGATAATCTTCTCCCATAGTGACATTAAAATTTACCATGGATACAGTTAAAATTTATCCCGAATTTTGATAAATTAATAGATACATTTTTAATGAATAATTTATAAATATAAGATCAGTCAGCACAATGATTGGATGGACCAACTCCCAGAGTCTGTTGGCTCCTGCATTAGATTGAGGTATAGATCAAATACATTAATTCTATTAGCTCTGACTTGTTAAATTTGCTGTTGATATTTCTTCTTATCTTAGTAGTATTTAAAAGTCTCACCAACAAAACTTGCCAACTCATCATTGAGGTTTTAACTTGATCTCGGGCCAGCTTAGGTGGAGCCTGACCCGACAACATGATAACTCGTCAGGAGGAGATAGGTTGGCGGGCCCTAGGAGCTCGTCGAATATAGGGTCATATAGGCGGATCGACCCATTTCCCCCGAACGTGAAAAAACATTGGCCCTGACCAAGGTAAAGAGGGTCAGAAGTCCCGAAGGCCCCCGAGTCCAAGAAGTCCTGGGTCGGGAAGTGTCAGGTCAGGAGAAGCTCGAGTCATAAAAGTCCCGACTAACAATATCACTGAGTTTTAACACTTCCGGATCAGGAAAGTCTCAACTCAAAGTATCCTGAAGTCGTAAGCGGACCAGCTCCGCGCACCACTCGGCTTGATATTCCCAGTCGGACGCGTGGCGACCCACGCTCCCTGGGCGCAGCCCGACCGATGGTCCGAATTCTCACCTTCGTACAAGTCGTAAGCGGGTATGCCCCCGCACACTTCTCGGCTCAGGGCCCAGCCGAGCTAATGGCGACCCACGCTCTTGAGGTCATCCCGAGCTAGAAAAGTCTTCACTCAGAGTGTCACCACATCATGAGATCCCCGAGTCATAGCACCCCGAGCTAGAAGAGTACTCGGTCATTGACCAAACTATCCCCGAGTCAACCGAGTTCGGACGTTCATCTCGAACCACGCGCGCCACGACTCAGGAAGCATACCTTCACTCGGGAAGCCTTCCTTAACTCGGGAAGTCAAGTTGTCTAAGATTCTTGCCGTGACTTATAAAAACAACCACTCCCTGATGTTGGAGACGAGATGGCTATAGAGGGGGGGGTGAATATAGCTAGACACAATTTCTTTGAGCTTAAGGATTTCTGCACTTGAGTGATTAGCAGCGGAAGACAAATACAAACAGAAATGCAAGTTGCAGAAATGAAGAGCAGACCAAATGGACACTAACACCTCGATATACAAGGTTCGGGGATAACTTGCCCCTACTCCTTGGCATGCCCTTAAGGTGGGCGATCCCTTGATCGTCGGCAGATCAAGCCCCGGAAATCCGGATATCAAATCCTCCTTCTCGGTGGAGTAACCTCTCCACAAAATGTCTCAACAAGATGATGTAGAATGAAAAGCACAGAGACAATCAGAGACTTACAGAGCACAAGCAGATGAAGAGAAACGCTTACAAGCACAAACAACACCCCAGCACAACCTCGGCAAGAGCCTTCACTTAGCTCTTCCTTGTTTGCTTGTTGATCGCCTTGCCACGAGTCCTTCTTAGTGCTCAAGTCTCTCAAGCTTCAAAGGATGATCAAAGTTTGCAGAAGCTTCAAGACTCAGAGTGATTGCTAAGGATGGATCAAGTGTTTCTGCGGTAGAGAGAACTCCCTTCTCTTCATCGCCAGCCCACACTTATCATAGCTGTCATCGCCAACCCATAGACGCTCCACACAGCTCCCAGCTGCTTATCTGCAACAAGCTAGCTACCCCTGACCTCCTCTGGACTCACTGAACTCTCCTCAGTCGAGCCCCAGCCCCAGGTCAGCTTCCAACCGTTGCCAGCAGCGCCCGTTGTAACCTGCGATGGAAAACTGCCAAACCTGCTCAACGGAAAGCCTCTCTTTGACCCTCCTTGAGTGTTTGAATACATCCCTATAAAGCCTGCACACTCCAACAGAAGCTTAGCAATGCATATCAAAACATATCAGTAGTGTATCAGAGAATCGGCAGTAAAAACAGACGCGATCAGAGCTTTTGACAGCTTATTTGAATTAAAGTTCTGCTCCTGATCGGTCACCAGACCGATCAGGGAGGAGCCTGATCGGTCACCAGACCGATCCAGCAGTTTCTGCACACTCCTGATTGGTCCCCAGACCAATCAGGCTCTAGCCTGATCGGTCACCAGACCAATCAGGCTCTAGCCTGATCGGTCACCAGACCAATCAGGCTTGAGTGAACAGTGATTCTTTAATCAAATCCTAAGTCTCTGATCGGTCACCGGACCGTTCTGGACCTGATTAGCAAGGGAACTCAACTCACTGTTCGCTCCCTGATCGGTCACCAGACCGATCAGGAGCTGTGCAGTGAGTGAAACACACACTCCCTAATCGGTCACCAGACCGATCAAACATCGCTGGATCGGTCACCAGACCGATCCACGAAGGAGCAGCGTGCCAAACTCCCTGATCGGTCACCAGACCGATCCAGGGACTCAACCTAGCCCTCCAAGCTAGGATTTCATCCACCCTAGCCCTCCAAGCTAGAGACCTGACCCTCCAAGTCAGGATTTCATCCAACCTAGCTTCACTCACTAGGACTTGGCTTCACTCACCAGGGTTTTTCACCTAACCCTCCAGTTGGGACTTTTCACCTAACCCTCCAAGTTAGGACTTTTCACCTATCCCTCCAAGCTAGGACTTTTCACCCAACCTTCCAAGTTAGGACTTTTCCACACCTAGCCCTCCAAGCTAGGACCTGGCTTCACTCACCAGGATTTCTTCTAACCTGGCTTCACTCACCAGGACCCGGCTTCACTCACCGGGATTTCCACCACCTGGCTTCACTCACCAGGACCCGGCTTCACTCACCGGGATTTCCAACACCTGGCTTCACTCACCAAGACCCGGCTTCACTCACCGGGATTTCCAATCAACCTGGCTTCACTCACCAGGACCCGGCTTCACTCACTGGGATTTCCAATCAACCTGGCTTCATTCACCAGGACCCGGCTTCACTCACCGGGATTTTCTGTCCAGTCCCCGACCAGGACTTAATCCACATTCATTCAACCAAACTTAAATCATTGTCAAACACCAAAACAACAACCGGGTCAGACTGCATCAACAATCTCCCCCTTTTTGTTGTTTGACAACCCGATTTAAGTTTAGGTATCAATCAATTGAAGTCCATTCAATTCTCATAAGGGAATCATGATCCTCCCCCTATAATAACCATAAACTTAATCAGTCATTTTCTCCCCTTTTGTCAAACATCGAAAAGGGTATGGTTATTAAGTTCAAACATCAAACTCCCCCTCAACCAAGGGTCTCTCCCCAAACCCAGAATAACCAAAGGATAATTTTTTTTTTAATCGCACATGAAAACATATACAGAATAATATCATGGTCAAGCATGTATATGTTTCATATGACAAGTAAGTCAGAGGATGATTTTGAATTGCATATGAGAAGCATATACCATAGATGTATCATGGCAACAATGTATATGCATCATATGGCAATAATTATCGCAGTTCCATCAGACTGATGATCGATACAGAAAAATTTCTGATTTATCTATGAACGATCAATTTTTAGAAAAATTTCTGTAATTCTGATTCGTTCAAGATCGGACTGCATTAACACTTGGAGTTTCATGTGAAGACATATACAGAAGTATATCATGGTCAAATACGCATATGCTTCATAGGACGAGTAAGGAATGCAACTGTATCTGAAACATAGTCCTGGTTGGTCTCCACGACCAACCAGGTCTGTTGATTATGTGATACAGAAGAATTTATGATTAGTCTGGGGAGCGATCAGATTTCAGAAAAATTCCTGAAACTCTGATACGTTCCTGATCAGACTGCATTAACAATTGACATTCCATAACCGGGGAGTAGACTCTATTGATATTCGATATTTCAGAAAAATTTCCGAAACACGACATTAAGAACAAGAGTCATGACTCAACAAACCCTTTCTTATGAATTTGAACATTCCAACATAGGTTTGTATCAAATCACTATTAAGTACTAGGTTTGTATCACTTGAACAAATTTGTGCTCCCTTAGTACCAGGTTTGTACCAATGGGTAATCAAATATGTTTCAATTGGACTTGGTTTGTATCGGATTTGTGTGTATTAGTTTTGTTGGTGGTATGATCATTACACTGATACAATTTGATAAAAAGGAGTTGGTTTGAGGAGGTTTTGGATCAATTTGGAACGATATGGGAGTTCCTTGGTCAGAGTTGGTCTGATCGGTCACCAGACCGATCAGGAGCACCCCTGATCGGTCGGTGGACCGATCATGGATGATACAGAATGGTTTTTCAGTTTCAGAAACAAAATTTCAGAAACTGTGAAATCACCTTTGTTTCAAATCTCAACCATTCCTAAACCCTAATTCAATTAATGTTAATCCATTTGGTCCTAAGGGTTCCCTTAACCAAGATATATGTCATGATCTGTGTCAAAGCATGATGAGTATGTTCTTAATTATGAACTTGAGTCCCAAAACCAGGTTTGTATGATCAGTTATGTTCTAAGCATGTTCTTGACATGATCATGTGTGAATCAAAATATTCCAAGTATAATCAAATTTCATGATACACAAGGTATGATCAAATTTTCAAATCATGCTTATATAACACTAGTATCAAGGTATGATTAAGTTCCCAATTTTTTATCAAGTTCATTTACCATCATAAGCAACACTAAGTGTGAAGACCTTAAATACATGCCAATTCTTTTGATTCATTACAAGAAAACACTGAACCTAGACCTTAAGTTCATGTTCTTGTCTAATGATGTATTGTGAGATTTTCAGTGTCCATACTTGTTCTCTAGCATGCATCCATATTCTACAACACTATTTGAGTCAAAACATGATGGTGTTCTCCAAGCATGAAATTGAGTATCAAAACATGTTTGTATCAAAACATGATCATATCAAGAAACCTTAGTTTGATACAAGGGAATCACTAGGTCATAGAAGGTTAAACAGTGAATTTTAAAACTCATGGTGATGCCTTATGAGATTTTTATAATGATCAGCCCAAACTATATGTTCATCTTGTCCTTAAACATGCATTCATGTGTTATAACACATACAAGACACTCATGGCATACTTGGGCTTGAGATAAGACATTTCATAAACCATAACTTGCATGAAAACACTAATTGCAACAAGTAAAACCAATTATTCTAAGCCATTCATGGCAAGAGCAAATTATGTGTGAATCTAAACCCTTCATGCAATATATAAAAATAATTTCCAAGGCTTGTTGACTTATTTTGAAACTAGTGTAACCTTAGCCTTGGGTTTGGAGCACCACTTATCAACAACCTATGTTGATAGATGCTCCCCCTCAATCAAAGCTATACAATTCTAAATATGGAGGTTTTAGGTACCCAAATTTTGGGACCTAATGCATCTACAATGAAAGACTTTGGCACCCATGCCTTAGTCATTCTCTTCCTCACCTTTTGAACCCTAGAATCATTTGATGATCTAAATTGGGTTCTTGACATTAATGACATGAAACTTGATTCTTTTGGTTGGTAACCTAAGCCAACCTTGTTGTAAACCGCTTTTTGTGAGTTCAAGATCATATCTAGGGTTTTTGAACTTGTTGAAAATTTCCCAAGAATATTCTTGAGATTTTCAATTTCACCCTTCAAACCCTTATTTTCATCCTCAAGATTTTGAACATGCAAGTCATTAATATCCTCATCCTTAGAAGATTTTAATTCTTCTATTTCTAATTTTAAAGATTTAACTTTGTTCTTTGATTTCTTTAACAATTTAGCTAAACATGCTATTGTCCGATAACACTTATCTAATTCCGGAGAGATTACCTCTTCATCATCCGAAGATGATGAAGGCGCGGTTGAGGAGTCACTTGATTCATCACTCTCCTCTTTTGACTCTTGTAGTGCCACTAGAGCCACGTGACAGTGGATGTCCTCCTCCTCCTTGTCAATCTTCTTCTTCCTTTTGTTTCCTGCCACAAAAGCAAACCCTTTCTCCTTGGGGCCTTGGTTAGAGATCTCATGTAGCTCCATCTCACAAAATAAGTCCTCTAACTTAACAAAAGATAAGTCCTTGGAAACCTTGTAAGCATCCACCATGGATGACCACAAGGCATTCCTAGGAAATGATTTAAGGACATACCTCACTAGGTCTCGGTTTTCTACCTCTTCACCAATGGAGTGGAGACCATTCAATACTTCTTTGAATCGACAATGAAGCATACTTACATTTTCACTTTCTCCCATTGTCAAGTTCTGAAGTTGGCTGTGAAGGAGATCCTTCTTGGCAATCCGGGTGTCTTGAGTTCCTTCATGGAGCTCAAGAAGTTTATTCCATAGATCTTTGGCAGAGGTGAAGGGGCCAACCTTGATTAGCTGTTCTTTGGTCATTCCACATTGCAAGGTCACGACAGCTTTGGCATTTGCTTCCCCCTTCCGGATTTGCTCAGGCGACCACTTGGAAAACTCAAGCTCCTTTCCTTCGTTATCCTTTGGAAGGGAAAACCCTTCCTTGACAGTGAACCACAAGCTCATGTTTGTCTTCAAGTAAAACTCCATTCTTGACTTCCAATATGAAAAATCAGTGCCGTCGAAGAATGAAGGTCGGTTTGTGCTCATTCCTTCTATTCCAGGCATCTTGTTGTAAGCTCTCGGATGTTAAGCCGTGAATAGAGCACCTTGCTCTGATACCACTTGTTGGAGACGAGATGGCTATAAAGGGGGGGGTGAATATAGCTAGACACAATTTCTTTGAGCTTAAGGATTTCTGCACTTGAGTGATTAGCAGCGGAAGACAAATACAAACAGAAATGCAAGTTGCAGAAATGAAGAGCAGACCAAATGGACACTAACACCTCGATATACAAGGTTCGGGGATAACTTGCCCCTACTCCTTGGCATGCCCTTAAGGTGGGCGATCCCTTGATCGTCGGCAGATCAAGCCCCGGAAATCCGGATATCAAATCCTCCTTCTCGGTGGAGTAACCTCTCCACAAAATGTCTCAACAAGATGATGTAGAATGAAAAGCACAGAGACAATCAGAGACTTACAGAGCACAAGCAGATGAAGAGAAACGCTTACAAGCACAAACAACACCCCAGCACAACCTCGGCAAGAGCCTTCACTTAGCTCTTCCTTGTTTGCTTGTTGATCGCCTTGCCACGAGTCCTTCTTAGTGCTCAAGTCTCTCAAGCTTCAAAGGATGATCAAAGTTTGCAGAAGCTTCAAGACTCAGAGTGATTGCTAAGGATGGATCAAGTGTTTCTGCGGTAGAGAGAACTCCCTTCTCTTCATCGCCAGCCCACACTTATCATAGCTGCCATCGCCAACCCACAGACGCTCCACACAGCTCCCAACTGCTCACCTGCAACAAGCCAGCTACCCCTGACCTCCTCTGGACTCACTGAACTCTCCTCAGTCGAGCCCCAGCCCCAGGTCAGCTTCCAGCCGTTGCCAGCAGCGCCCGTTGTAACCTGCGATGGAAAACTGCCAAACCTGCTCAACGGAAAGCCTCTCTTTGACCCTCCTTGAGTGTTTGAATACATCCCTGTAAAGCCTGCACACTCCAACAGAAGCTTAGCAATGCATATCAAAACATATCAGTAGTGTATCAGAGAATCGGCAGTAAAAACAGATGCGATCAGAGCTTCTGACAGCTTATTTGAATTAAAGTTCTGCTCCTGATCGGTCACCAGACCGATCAGGGAGGAGCCTGATCGGTCACCAGACCGATCCAGCAGTTTCTGCACACTCCTGATTGGTCCCCAGACCAATCAGGCTCCTGCCTGATCGGTCACCAGACCAATCAGGCTCTAGCCTGATCGGTCACCAGACCAATCAGGCTTGAGTGAACAGTGATTCTTTAATCAAATTCTAAGTCTCTGATCGGTCACCGGACCGTTCTGGACCTGATTAGCAAGGGAACTCAACTCACTGTTCGCTCCCTGATCGGTCACCAGACCGATCAGGAGCTGTGCAGTGAGTGAAACACACACTCCCTGATCGGTCACCAGACCGATCAAACATCGCTGGATCGGTCACCAGACCGATCCACGAAGGAGCAGCGTGCCAAACTCCCTGATCGGTCACCAGACCGATCCAGGGACTCAACCTAACCCTCCAAGCTAGGATTTCATCCACCCTAGCCCTCCAAGCTAGGGACCTGACCCTCCAAGTCAGGATTTCATCCAACCTAGCTTCACTCACTAGGACCTGGCTTCACTCACCAGGGTTTTTCACCTAACCCTCCAGTTGGGACTTTTCACCTAACCCTCCAAGTTAGGACTTTTCACCTAGTCCTCCAAGCTAGGACTTTTCACCCAACCTTCCAAGTTAGGACTTTTCCACACCTAGTCCTCCAAGCTAGGACCTGGCTTCACTCACCAGGATTTCTTCTAACCTAGCTTCACTCACCAGAACCCGGCTTCACTCACCGGGATTTCCACCACCTGGCTTCACTCACCAGGACCCGGCTTCACTCACCAGGACCCGGCTTCACTCACCGGGATTTCCAACACCTGGCTTCACTCACCAAGACCCGACTTCACTCACCGGGATTTCCAATCAACCTGGCTTCACTCACCAGGACCCGGCTTCACTCACCGGGATTTCCAATCAACCTGGCTTCATTCACCAGGACCCGGTTTCACTCACCGGGATTTTCTGTCCAGTCCCCGACCAGGACTTAATCCACATTCATTCAACCAAACTTAAATCATTGTCAAACACCAAAACAACAACCGGGTCAGACTGCATCAACACCTGACATAAGACTCGCAGAAGTTGTACAGGGTCGGCGCAGGTCAGGTACCATTCCGGCCTGAATCGTGAGTATCTCGCTGACGCCATGATCTCCCTGCCATACCCTGTCCCCCCGTACTGCGACCACATACACTGGTGTCAAGCCGAGCAGCGACTGATGGCGCCCGCCCATAAGTTGACAGCGCCCATTTCCTTATTCCGGTATGCGACACATTACCCTGCCACTTCTGGGTAGATCTTACCCTGTCCTCGCTACGCGACAAAAGGTGGTAGATTGGGCAGAAGTTGTCAGCTCCCCCGGCCATATAAGCTTCTCCACTCCATATCCCCCGAGTATGCGCAATAGTATTTTGCTATTGTTCTATTGCCTTTGCTGCTCTTCCACTATCGGAGACTGACTTGACCGTCGGAGTGTCTTGCCGGGGACTTTTCCCAGCGGGTTCTAACGGTCTTTGCCTTGCAGATCGCAGCTAGCGACGGAGCCAGCATCAACAGTTTGTGATCCTCAGGAGGACCGCGTGTGCTCTTGGGAGTCCACCTCGCTTCGCGACATGATCATAACTAATGATTAAGAAAAAGATAGATATACGTTGGTGGTTTGGTTTAGCATTCAAAAAATGGTAGATTGATCAAACATCTTTGTTTGAGCAACTTTCTTCTGAAATGTAATTGCACAAGGGTAGCCTATATGTTGATAAACATCTTGTTTGAGCAACATGTATTTGATTGGCAAGCTTATGCTAGTTTTTAGTGATTTATTCTTTTCCAAATGACATTTTGGACATGGAAAGCACAATAGACATTTTAGAAAGTCTTTTTATGTTGGTTTGTTAACATTCACAAATTATAGGTAGATATAAGTGGTAGAAGAATTCTATATTGATAATGAATAATGATTGGGAGAGTGAAAATCATAGTGAATGACGTGACAGCTTGCATGCACGATCTCCGACGGGTTCACCATGTCTCCCAGGGTATAGTTTGATTCGGGACGGTGGCCGAAGGCCGCCGATGGTGTCCAAGCGATAATCGAACGTGTGCATGTAAAATGTCACGTCATGCCACATCATTCACTATAATTTTCATTCCTTCATTTTCACTCTCTCTATCATTGCTCATTGATAATATAGCATTCAAAGTGATTATATAATAATTTATATAAAGAATTAACAATTATTGTCTCAAGACATAACACAGATGATAAATACATGACATTTCTGACGTAATGATCAGAAGTATACTTGAACAAGTTAAATCCTAGAACCAGTAACGTTTGCAATAGTTTAACTTGCTACAAGATGAGACAAACTGGTGAAACGACTTGGAAGATCATGCAGATGACCCTCTGAATCAAGTGCTGTATGCCACCATTTGAGTCATACAAGAACGTCCCCGTTCTATCAAAAAAAATTGGAGGGGAAAAGAAGAGTTTCTGCATGGGAAAAAGGTGGCAATATTTGAGAAAATTATTGCCAAGTAGTTCAACCAGTGAGCTTCTGCATGAAAATGGCCAAGGTGACCCTCAAGATGTATTTGAGCAATCTGTAATTTATGGCAAAAGAATGCCAGATAAAACTTTATCCTTATTTGGAGAAAAAATTCTTACAAAATACGTCATAACTAGAGATCGAATTGTGAATACCTAAGATAACGATTAGTCATCTTACCGCTGCACCATAGTCCCAAGGCTATGCCTATTGATAAAGAACCATTCAATTGAGGCAAGTTAAATGACAATTATATTAGCTAGGCCTATTTTGTTTTTGAAAACAAAGTGCATCACATGCTACAAAAGGTAAACAATAAAAAAAAAATATATGTATCTGAACATAACTTTCCCTGGCCAAACATAAACAACACACTGAGAACTACGTACAGGACTACAGGCATGTCTTTTTTATTTCCCTGTTACCAGCTTTGTTAGTCATGCAGCTTTTAATTTGAAACCAGAACAATTCCATGTATGCAAATTCCCTTCTCTTCAACGAACAATTAACAACAAAACAAATTCTTTTTTTTTAAATTTCATGAATGAACATCCCTTTCGCTTCAATAAACAATTAACAGTAAAACAAATTAGCAAAAAGATGAGAAAGTAAGGGCATCGAAAGATAGCTCGAAATTCCCGTTAGGGCATCCGTAGGGATGGCTCGTTTTAAAGTAAGGGTAGAAAGAAGGATAGAGATAAGATCTTTCGTGTTTTTTGAATGGCCATGAACTATATACTGTAATCTGCTGATCATTTAGAGAGTGTTTTTTTGCTGGGACGACCTAATTGTGATAAAAGAATAATCTGCATACAACACATGAGCATTCGTTCAAAAGAAAAGAAATTTGAAGCAAGCCATTATGGTTTAAGCATAATTTCATATCATTAGGCTTTAACAATTAAGCTACTTCTACTGGATAATGTTTGGGCATGGATAATTTGATCAAACTAAATTTATCAGCAAAAAGAATCAGCATAAGAAGACAAGGAACCTGACAATCAGAACTGCGAATTGCTCAGAAATGTAACCAGGCATCTAGTTCCACCATGAGCAATATCCAAAAATACACTTGTTTTTTATTTGAGCATATTCCAAAAATAAAAATGACTATCTAATTCAAAAAATCTCCAATGATGAATCAGAAAGAACAAAAACAATATCAGCATGAAGAATTTGTATACAAGTGTATTTTTTTTTTATAATTCAGACATCCAGCTCTTTGAACTGATTAATCCTAGAGGTGACCAACCAAGCCTCACAAAAAATTTTCACTTGCCACCAAGGTAAATTGGGGAAGCGTGCGTGAAGGCTCGTCCTGACAGCCAACATTCTCGGGTTCACTACCCATTAAGGAGAAAAATCTCCAATAATACGCCGCAACTGAATCTCGAACTCCAAATGCCTAATATATACTGTATTACATAAACACAAAGTAGCACTCTAGATGAAAATGATGTTATCAGAGCGCATTAAAGCAAAAGCATTCATGTCAATAGATATGATATAGCCACTAGAGTGAAATTTTAGTAAACATGAGGAAGGAATAGCCTCTGCCAAATGGAAATAGATAAGGTATATTTAGTATGAGAAGTAAATAGTAAGTCCATAACTATAGTCTAAAGATCAGAGTTATGTGAGCAGCAAGAATAGGTTTCAAGAAATGAAATGGCCTTGAGATAGCCATTTACTTGAACCAATGCACAAGTATGGTAAATTCTGCTACAGTAAACTACACAAACAAAAACAAACAAAACATGAAACTTGCTAGTTTTGGAATCAGGTGCCATTTTGGAGATAAGTGTTTTTAATTAAAAACATCATTAGCACATTTTATCTCCGCACAAGAATTCAGTAAAAGGATAAACTGTGAAGATAGGGTCATCCCCTTCTTATTTTTCATGTTTTCTTTATCATTTCCTGCAGTAGCTTCACTGTTGGACTCAAATAATATCTGTCCAGAAAGAGTAGGAACTGAGGGTAAAAAGAAAGGGCTTTTTCTGGTTTTTTGGCTCAACTGGCTTGTTGCGAACCTGAAGTTAAGCGAGACATTCATTATTCTGACAACAAACATTAAACCAGCCACAAGGTAACAAACAATAATGAGACATTGGATAGATAAACAAGGTAATCCAATTAAAACAAAACCAATATAAGGAGCATAAAGACCTTAATAATATCCAGATTAGTCAGATTTTGCCATTGACTTCTAGGGAGCAATGAAAGAGTAATCAGATTAGGCATCTGTTTATCCAGTTGAGGAATAGTATAGGAATTATGAATTGCATCAACATTTTCAGCACTAAGAGTTTCTTCTTTGTTGGCACCCCCATTTGAGGCAACAGTTGGCATTTCAACACTCCTTACTTGACTTCCAAGTGCATAAGAATCCATCTTTGACACGCCAGAGAACATAGCTTGATTAACCCTGATAGATCAAAGGCATGTTAAGACTGTATAAGAAGAAAAAAAGTTTCAACCAGTAGCTTACTGCAGTAACAGTTCCGCTAATATTTATCTTTTTTTTCTGGGGAACTTGTAGGAAAACAAGAATAACCAGGAGTTATTCTTGAAAATCAAAGAATAAAGCAGATTAACATGAAGAGTCGCTTTGGAGACGTCTGATTTATCAATATAAACTAAAAACAAAGAGAACATGCTGCATAATACACACTTAAGAGTCAGCATTAAAACTCAACATTAAAGGAAAAAAAAGAATGCAGGTGTGGCATCTCTCCATTCAAAATGGATATGCTAAAGCAGCAGCAAAATTTTCGGAATTGTAAAACTAAACGAGTGTAAGTGCAGTTCAAGGTGACAGCGTATCTGAATTTTGCTGAACATAACTAGCTCAAATTAAATACAAGAAATTAAAGTACAAAAGGCCAACTTTTTCATTCTTATTTGAAGTGGCAGGCCTAATTTTTTTTTTTTTTTTTTTGCATATTCATGTGAGTAAACATAGACCAACTGATAACTTACCAAAGGTATATTCCATTTTGATCAACATGAGAAGTAACCAAAACATCCATTAAAGGAGACAGAGACAATGTTGTTATTGGAATACCAACATATAGTGCATCTATTTGTTTTGCTAATATGGCATCCCAAACTCGTAGAGTTCCATCCATGCTCGAAGATAACAGCCATTTGCCATCGACACTAAAGCACAAATCAGTTATGCGATCATTATGACCTTCAAACTTCCGAACCATCCTCAATGCCACTACATCATATAGCCGGATAACCATATCCTCTGCTACAGTTCCCAAGAGACCTAAAAGTGAAATCAAGAATTACATCAGCTCATAACCCTGCAGCACTAACAGAATACAACAGAGTATTACCATTTGTTCGGTGATACACCAACTTAATTACATGTTTTCCAACATTCCAACTGGATCTTACCTCGCGCCCTTTGAAATTCCATACCTATGGAACACAGAAGATCTTTAAAAGTTCAAGCATACAATTTAAAATTCAAAGTATACACTATAAAAAGAAGCCAAGGTGTAGAGCTTTTTGACATTGTTCAAAACATAGAGGCATCATGAGACTGAACTGAACAGAGAGAATTGGCAAGTAAGACCATAGAAAATAACACTAATGGAAATTGATCTCGATGCTCAAACGAAGTACATTGGTTGAGTGTAACCACCTGAAGCAGGTTTGGGATTCAATATTCCAAGAATTTCAGGCATTAGATTAGTGTATCCTTATGTTATGAATAAATGAAGGAATGCACGCCAGAAAGCACTACCATATTGCATGAAATATGTTATAATGTGTTAGTTATGTCTTACGGATCTTTTTAAGATGCAACAACGAATGCCTAGGGTACTTTTAACCTGGATAGAGGGAAAAAATTGTGGTGTATTTTTCCATTACCAAATATATCATTCTCCTTCTTCAAAGCAGCTTTAAAAAAAGAAAGAAAAAGAGAACTTCAAAAGGGACGTTCATGTGTTGAGGCCAAAATAATACAGCATCTTGGTCTCACAGCTCTGTAAATGCAAATGCAGCTAGAAAAATCTAAGACAAGGATTAACTCAAATAGGAAACTAGTGGCATACACCTGAAAAATGCACCATGGAGTTTTACCGTGTGGTCCTCATTTCAATATGTAGATGCGCGGAAAACTTAATACTTGCCCAAACACTTCTTGTACAAATATTGAGTAAAAGACCACATGCCACTAAAATCTCTCTTTTTATTGAATTTTTTAGAACTGTGAAACATGCAGGTCTCTGGCAGATATCCAACAGAAGCATTATTTATACCAATTCAGGTCAAGTATGATTGGTTACCAAAAAAAAAAGATTATGTAGTAACAAATAGTACTTGTCCAATATTGTTTTGAATATTATGGTTTGTTCTCATAGGAAGTCTCAATCACATTCATAATGCCAAATAACATCAACCAAATCACATTAATGTTTGGTCCATCAAAGAAGAGATGGTCCATGAAGTCTGTTGTATGATAATTTCAAGTTTGAAAGAGGTAATTTCATTGGTGAATGGTGCAAAACAGTTCAAAATATAGTATCTAGTGTTCCAACTCTTTCAGCATATACCTTGATGTCACCATTATATCCTGCACTGATCATTGAGCTGTTAGTAGCATCACAAGCAATTCCAACCACTTCTCCATCATGTGCATACTGTCTTGATTCTGAAATTTCAACATTACTGCCTCAGCTGATGCCTGATTGGAGTTAAACTGTTCAATCCAGCCACCATTAGTATTAGTGCCCAAGATGGCAGAATTGCCACATGCACTTATTGCACAAGCCTGATGGATAAGAAAGATATAATTAGATGACTTATCAGAAACACCATAAATTTCTATAGAGAGGGATTACTGGAACCAGTTAGGAGGAAAATGTATCATAAATATTTAAAATTACAAAGTGAATAAAGCAAAGTAAATTGACACGCTTCAAAAGAATATACCTTGATCAGAGTTTGGATATCTGTTAACACTGATAGAATATGTTCGCCGATGACAAAGTTTTGAAGCCGCCAAATATAAGCCTGTGGTGTATCCATATGACAAGTAACAACATTGCACCAATCACATTCACAAATCTCAGCTGAAATATGCAGAAACGAATGTAACTAAAATATAATGAAAACAAAATGCATACATAAGAGGCTTGCAAGATGTAAATACACTTAGTCACCATTATTAGAAGATGTGGAATGTAGTGACTATTTGCACACAATCAATAGCAGAAAAGAAAGCTATTAGTTAGCGAAATCATCAGAAACCAAGCCACCATGGATTCACTATAATTTCTCTCCTTCCTTGCTCTACTGTTCGCTTGACCTGCTGACCAAATAAATTCTGTCTAAAAGTTCACATTCTTCCTACTGATGTTGAAAATCATCATGTGAGCATAAATAAGCTTCCAAGAATATTTAACTTGTACCGACTATGAGATATGCTCATTAAGTCAACTTGTTATAATAATATTCTTCCAGTATCATTCATGTTATATCTGAAATCACAATTGCAAAATCAGGTGACAGCATTAAAAAATGCTTATAATGGAATAAATTTTCTAGCCTAAATATATGGTTTGAAACAATTAAATATGTTGATCAACAGAATAAGTT
>JAGFNQ010000895.1:58545-156033 GCA_024364735.1 Boesenbergia rotunda
CTGCAAGATTTCGACCGCTTAAACAGAAAGCCCAAACAAATTGTTACTTAAATGTGTCAGACCCAAAGAGGCCTATAATGTTGTGGATATTCATATCCGCCCATGTTGTTCAAAATGTTCTAGAAAAATGTTTTAAGATGTCGTAAAAGACAAAATATTGTTGGTGCCCCGGTTAGTTTTGATGTGATCCACCAAGTTAGTTGGGTCCTGTTGGTTTACTGATCCCTCTGCTAAGTGTGCAGGAGCTTAGGTACGGAGGAAGTCGAGCGTAAGACGTGGGCGGACGAGAAGGATTGCGCGGGAAAGCGAGCCAACGGGCTCAGTGCAATCCGAGGGACGCGGAAGTTGCGGAAGAGTACATCGGTGGAGCGAGAAGGACGTGCGCGGTGTCCGAGGGACGAGAAGCCGGGAGGAAGGACGCTCGAGGGGCGAAAGGCCAGAGTCGGGTTCGGGTGAACCTAACTCCGGTTGGCCGGAAATCACCCAATCGACGGTTTGACGAAAAGTCAACTAAGTTGACTTTTATCAAGTCAACATTTGACTTGCTATTAAAATAATAAAGTTTTAATTATATTAAAACTTTATTTAAGTTTCAATTTAATTAAAGTTTTTTTAAGTAAATTTTCATTTAATTAAAATTGGTTAAAACTTGATTTTAATTAAAGCTTCTTTTAATTTAACGTGGATGCACAGCTATCCTCTTTCGGCAACACAATCGGTCAAAGGCTATCTCTCGGTCAAAGGCTATCACAAAAAGTTTCGGCAACAGCAATTAAATCGGCAACAGCTTTACGTGGATGCACAAGCTGATCACTTCAGCTTCTTACGTGAAGCTCGGTCAAAGGAGCCGTTGAGAAGACCATTTGAGCCATTGAAGACCATTTCAAAGGAGCCGATCAAGTTATCTCTTTTAATTAAAGTTTAAAAGTTGATTGAGATAATCTTAGATCTACGATCAAGATAAAACTCAATCTTGTATCAACGGTCAAGATCATATCACTCAACCTATAAATAAGCTTAGAGATTCAGAGTCAATTCAAGCAATTCTTTCTGTAATTTCTTTAAGTCTAAGTGTGCTTCAGTTGTAAGGCTTCTCCGCCACAAGGAGATTTTCTGATTGAGCGTTAACCGTCTTGGAAGCAACGACCAAGTTGCAACCAAGTTTTTCTTAAAGACGAGTGCCCTCTTGTTTTTATTTCTTAACCGTCTATTCACCCCCCTCTAGCCGGACCAACCCGATCCTACAAATATGAATTGATTGAAGAACTTTATGGATGGGTTTCGAGACTAACCATAATTGAATCAAAAACCAGAAGGAAATCAACTTGATGAGTCACTAAAATGACTGTCTTCTCTGCCAGAGCACCCATAACGTATTCCTTAAAAAAACATTATTAAACACTAAAATCAGTAAGTGAAATAAAAGAAAAAGAAATTAACAGAAAGCTAAACAAGATATTACATTAAATAGGCTAGTAGCCGTATGAGCATCAACCGCACTAAAAGGATCATCCAGAAGATATATGTCAGCATCTTGATAAAGTGCACGGGCAAGTTGAACGCGTTGTTTCTGGCCACCACTGAGATTTACCCCTCTTTCTCCTATTTCAGTAAGATCGCCTGATGGTAACATATCCATATCCTTCACCAAAGAACACTTTTCTAGTGTCTCCTGATATCTTTGCTTATCCATATTTAAGCCAAACAGAATGTTATCTTGTATACTGCCTGTTTGTATCCATGCAGTTTGAGCAACATAGGCCACTTTTCCAGAAACTTGTATCTGTCGTTCCAAAATGAAAAAGAGAACATTGTAGAAAAAGTAATGTAACATGAACACCCAAAAAGAACCAAAACTACAACTGGATTTTGAAGGATAAACAGCAATGATGAAGCCCAGTAATTTCTAGGATCTCATGAAATAAAACTATTAGGCGATTGAGGTTCTGATGTTCTCAAACTATATACTGAAGGTGTATGCAATTGTATGTACAAGAATAGGATAAGATGAACAATATGCCAAAATCATTCCATCAGGATAAGGTAAGTTAAATGTTAAGTCAGATGCAGTCACATCTTTACAGACAACAGATATATCCATATTCACATTATACAGTAACAATACCCAGTTTAGACAACATGATATTTCTTCTAACATTTCTTGGATAGCATTAGAATGGAGAGAGGAGCCATCAACGATGAGAAAAAACAATGGTTATATTTCTAGCAAAGAGCAACCTTTATCTGTAAGCAAAACTACCAAATTTTTTCTTATTCGTTGGTTGAGCAACTGTTGAAGAGCATACCTTTCCTTCTGTCTTAGGAATCTCTCCCAAGATAGCAGCTAAGAGACTTGATTTTCCCGAACCAACTTCGCCACAGATTGCTACTTTCTCTTTAGCTTTAACAACCAGGTTAATATTTCTCAGTGTTGGCTTCAATGTGCTCTCGTCCCAAGAAAAGATGCCACCCTCAATCACAACTGGGCAGTCAACATTCAAGTGAGTATGTTTTCTAACATGTTTGATATTTATCTCAGGCGCATGCAAAAACTTGACTATCCGTGCAAAGGCAACATTTGCTTGAATTACAGTACCAATGACTTCTGGTATTAGTCTCACCGGGTCTTGGACTAGACGCAATGTTGCTACGAAGGTGAAAACATTGCTAGGATTGAGAGGAATGTGAAGGAAATAGCATGTAGTGAAAGTAGCAGCTGACACTAGAACAGGGGATGACCAAAACAGGAAGCTATTGTATGCTCTTCGAAATTGAAATGCTGACAGCCATTTCAATTCAGTTTCTCTCAAACCTTCAATTATTTTCTTGAAATGTGTTTCCCAAGCATACAGCTTCAGCACCTTCACATTCACCAAGGCCTCTGATACAGCCTTGAGCCTGATATCCTGAGCTTCCATTAGTTTTGTCTGAAATTTGTGCTGCAGTTTTGCCAATGGAGCATTACAAGCAACAGTAAGGACTATCACAATCATTGCTGAAATTGTTGCAAGACCCACAGAATTATAGAGAATCATTAAAGCAATGAAAAGTTGGAATGTTGTAGTCCATGTTTGATGAAACCAATACGGAAATTCGCCTATCCTGTAGGCATCCACTGTAACATAGTTCATTATCTCCCCTGAAGAATGAACTAACTTAGCTGCATTTGAGAGCTTCAGTTGCTTCTGGTAAATAGCGGCCGATAGTAAAGACCGCACTTGTAGTCCTAACCTTCTAGTGCGAAAGTACCACTGTCTCTGAGACAATGACTCCAAGCATTTTGCACAGAACAATCCAAAGGCTAGGACATAATCTTCATGCTTAAAAGCCTTATTTCCTAATGACACCTTTATGAAGACATTTAGGAGCACTGGACCAGAAGATAGTGTCAAGACCTTAAGCAATGCAAAAAGCCCAGATATTATGATTTCCTTCCTATAGCAAGAAACTATAGTCCATAAAATTGAAGGTGAAGCTGTACCATATCTATCTTTTTGACTATTTAGCTTCTCCAAGAATAATGAATAACAATAGCCAGCTTGATCGACCTGTCCAAGCTTAGGAATGTCATTTTCTTCAAGAGGTTTCTGGTAACCCTTCTTCATCAAGGGGTTCAACCACCAGAATGACATTTTACTAAAGAACCCAGCATCTGAAAAGGGAGTCACCTCTGCATCTGAATTTTCTACATCTGTGTTTGTTTCATTTTTCAAGGGTTCATAAAGAGTTCCATTAAATGATGTGTAACTGTCTGGCTGGTTGGACCCCTTGAACACACAAAACAGCAGCAGAACAGTTGCTACCATGGATGAAAGATCAACGTAACCTAAAAGAGACACCTTGTTATCTACCAGGACCTCTAAAATAGAAGAAAAGCACACAAATCCAATAGAGCACGCTGCAGCCACTAACCAGATCCTAATGAATGTAAAGCCAACTTGTATGTGCCTTATGCTGAGGGTAAGAGTAATGAGCACCAAACAAAAACCTTGAGCTATCAAGACAAACCACTGATGTGGAGGATGGATGCCTGTGTCTGTCCTCAGATTAGAGGCCAACATCCACGATCCAAGTAACAAATAGACCATTCCCAACAAAGAACTGAACACAGCAGATATTTTTCGTAATAATGAAGGCAAACTAAAATACAGGTGAACACCGACAGATCTGCGTGGAAATTTGCAAACAAATTTGAGCAAGAATGTGATAATTAGGACCACATTTATGGAGCTGACAAAGATATGGTTCGTGCATGTAGAAGAGTAAAATAGTTGGCTAAAACCACAAGAACCAAAAGTCCCTTGATCAGCACAGGAGGAATCTCCACAGAAATTCATCCAAACATCTAAGGCCGATCCTATTTTGCATACATAAACAAGCGACCCTCAGTTAGTGGAGTATAATTCACAAATAAAGATTGAATCAAGAGCGTTCCTTTGGTGCTTTACCTGTGAGAGCATCCATAGTATGTGCTGCTCTTGTTGCTCCTTGAATCAACTCCCTCACTTACAGAGAGTTTCTACGGAGTACAAATGAGGGTCTTGTGAAATCAGAATCATTTAAATAACTCAAAAGAAGCATTTAGAAACTGAAGGCTGCAGCAATACTAAGCGGTCTGATGGTAAGGCGCCTGATCGTTTGTTTCAGGATCACAGGTTCGAGAGTCGTCAATTACGTACGGAGATAAAATCTTGTGGTCTGCTGGCTTTAATCCCCTCAATCTCAGGCGCCTCACCACACCAGTGATAATCGTTGTTTGTCTCTATCTCTAGATTCCTATGGGACCTGGGCTGGGGCCGCTAAGATGACGATTCCACCTTTTACTTGTTGTTGTTAAGAAACTACACGTACCTTTCCCGGTAGCAACTGAGTCTGAAGGAAATGTACAAAAGAGTATAAGATGACAAATACAAATTCGCATGCGCTGATGACTAAAAACGTAGAGGAAAAATTTCAAAAGAAATGCTTTTTTTTTTGCTGGATAACAGAACAAACACGTGGCGAACATAAAGAATATCTCGAACAGAACCTGATCGTGTGCTCGCGGGGGCGGCAGCGATCACCTCAAGGAGGAGGTGCGTCGAGGAAATCGACAGGCACTGGCTGGGTCGGAGGCGAATACTTTGATTTATTTTAATGTTTTTTAGAGCGAAATCCGGCGACGTCTCTTGCTATCGGTTTTTCGTCACATCTGACGTCTCTTTGACGGAGAGTACATCGGACTAAGATTTCGACGAGTTGAAGACTGCAAATACTTCCGAATCACGGATGAGTCACATTTGCTTCGTCGGTGGAAGTCTAATCAAAATTTGCAAGAAAAAAACAAAAGAACTACCTACTCACTGGCCTCTTCCTGTTGCCTTGAGAATCGAAACGGACTTCGAACAGGAAAAGAGGAATGGGACACAGCCAGTCGACAGCGACAAAGGAGATCCGTCGCATCTGTCGTTTGATCCCGAAAGGAGGCGATTTTTTCAAAAAGTGATCCACCAATCGAAGGTGCGATGCTTTTTTGCGATCAAATAGGAAGATCGCACGCGATCAATCGTGCGAGAGAATAGAAAGGCGATAGGGAGAGAGAGGAGACATGAACGATCATGTTTCCCTATTTATTTTCGCCTTATATTTAACCTTTTTTCCAAACGATTCCCCGAAGATAAGAATATTTTTAAATTGTTAAATAATTTTTTAATTAGATATTTTTAAAGTGGAATTTAAGTTGATCACGTGCATTCACATTGACCAACATAAGTCATCCATATCTGAGTGCACATATATTTTATATTATTATTTGAATTAAAAAATAATAATTAACGAGATTGAGTAACGTCAAATCTCGAACGATCGATTCGATTTTATAAAAAAATTCATCGATGGCTAGAATAAATCGAGAAGTATTCGTCGTGAATGGTTCAGAAGCTCAGCATCCTAAAATTCACATCCCATTTAAAAAAACTTGTAAAATTTGAATAATGATTGAGAGAGTAAAAATGGAAAAGAGTGAAAACTAAAGTGAATGACGTGACACTTTACATGCACAATCTCCGACGGGTTCACCATACCTCCCAGAGTATAGTTTAATTCGGGACGGCGGCCGAAGGCTGTCGATGGTGTCCAAGCGATAATCGGGCGTGTGCATGTAAAATGTCACGTCATGTCACGTCGTGTCATATCATTCATTATGATTTTTATTCTTTCATTTTCACTATCTTTATTATTGTTTGTAAAATTTATAGATGTCTAAGATAATAATTAATTGTAGCCCTATAGATGTTATTTTAATTAGAAGAGGTCACGTTACGCATAAAAAAGTTTTATTATTAAAATGAGAGTATAATAACCATTTTACCCCTTTTAGAAAGTGTGGAATAAATTAGAAGCAAACAAAATTTTTATAATTCATATAACCAAGGTAGGTACATGCATATTTTTAAAGTGAATTTAAGTTGATCACGTGCATTCACATATGCCAACGTAAGTCATCCATATCTGAATGCACATATATTTTATATTATTATTTAAATTAAAAATAATAATTAACGATATTCTTGGACGATTAATTTGATTTTATAAAAAAATTTTATCGATCGCTAGAATAAATCAAAAAGTCCTAAAATTTATATCTCATTTAAGAAACCTATAAAAATTATGGATATTTGAGATAATAATTAGTTGTAACCATAGAAATATTATTTTAATTAGAAGAGGTCAATATGTTACGCATAAAAAAGTTTTATTATTAAAATGAGAGTATAATAACCATTTTAACCTTTTTAGAAAGTGTGGAATAAATTAGAAGCAAACAAAATTTTTATAATTCATATAACCAAGGTACATGCCGCTGGATTACGATAGAATGATAAGATATATATAGATGGGTTTAGGATAGAATCAATGACCTCCAAAATTAATCAAATGAGTTTTATATCCGGTGCGTCCCTTAAGTTTTATTTATTTATTTTTTATAGTTAAGTGATGATTTTATTTTTAAGATTTAGATATTAAATTATAATATTAAATATAAAAATTATGAGATACTCATGAAATTTTGAAAATGATCTCTTACGTGAGTGTGCAACTGTATGTGACATAGTGATCAACTCGTTTGAATTTAATCCAAGCGTTTGAAATTAATTTAGACGTCTGAATTTAATTATTAAAAAAATATTTTTTTTAATTATAAATATGTATAATATATCTGTGAGTATATAAAAATTTTTTATTCATGAATATTATAATCAAAAATTAAGTCCAAAACCTAGAAAAAAAATTTAAAAGAAACCTAGAAAAAAATGTATTTGATATAAACCTATTATAACTTAACTCCTAAATTTTAAATTCTAAAATATAAAATCTTAAATATATATAATATATTCCTTAAACATTTAAAATTTTTTCTGTTCAAATTATAATACAAGACGGAAATTTAAATCTTAGAAGAAAAATATTATTGACTTAAACTCAATTATATGACTTGATCCTTAAATATTAAATTTTAAATGCATATAATATATTTTAAAAAATAAAAAAAATCCAAATGCAACACCTGGATTGACACCCTGAGCACTACACATAAATTTTATGTTAAGAACTTTACTACTTGTGTGGATCAAACATATTTGTATATATTTGATTTTTTTTATTTTTCTACTTTATTTTTTTAGATATATTATGGATGATACACATACACTCAGAATTTAATCTAGACGTTTCAATTTGATCCCAACGTCTTAATTCATCATTTTTTATTTTTTAAAAAATATTTTTTTTTAAATTTTAAATTTTAAATATATATATTATATTTTGTTAACCTCTAAAATTTTTCAATTTTAATTTTTCTAAATTTAAATATTATAATTTAATTCTTAAATTAAAAAAAAATAATTGAATTAACTTAAGAGGTAAAAAAACAGAAATGATACGGAGCGTGAAAACTTCGACGTGAACACAGCGTGAACGACGTGGAACGCCACGTCGTTCACGCCACGTGGGCAGAAATTTATGACCGTGTGCCCTCACAGCTCCCGAACCCTAAACCCATACGAGTATTCTTCCTCCCTTCCTCCACCGCTCCTTCTCCCTCCCTCCCTCTGCCGCACGCAATGTCTGACGCCTTTTCTCCCATGCCTTTTCTTTTCCCGAACCCTAAACCCATTCGCGCATCCTCTTCTTCCTCCCTCCGCCGCGAGTTGTTGCGAGGGCGCCGCACGACCGCGGTTTCATCGGAGTCGAACGCCGACCTTTGTCTCGCCTTGGAGACCTAGTCTCGTCCGACGCCCTACCTTTCTTCTTGCGAGGGCGCCGCACGACGCCTTGGAGATCCAGATCTCGTCGACGCCTCACCGGAGCTCCTAAAGGTTCGTCTCGTCGACTCCTCAACCCTAATTTGTTTATTGTGCCCTTTCTTCCTGTCTTCCCAGCCCTAATTTGGTTTTTTCTTCCCAGTCCTAATTTGGTGGCTCCTAGTGTTCCTTTGCGTGGTGGTTCCTGGTGTTCAGCCCTAATTTGGACTTCTCTGATATTACAACGCTTCAACAGTTTCTATGGTACATCCCAGTTCGTTTTAAGCCTCCAGTTTTTGTGTACCATTATATGATACTGTTTTTAATTGAAGAGTTCAAACTGTCATGGAGGAACAAATCATTAAATCATGTGTGCCACTGAATGATATTGATTTGCAAGTGTTCGGTGATTCGTCAAGCTTGCAGCAAGTGGAGGCTCCATAAGTTGGGATGCAATTTTTATCTGAGGAGGAAGCTCGTTTTTTTTACAAAACGTATGCCCAAGGTCTTGGTTTTGGTATTTCAAAAATGCGTTCCAAAAAATGAGACAATGGTGAACAGAAGTATATTTCATTTGGATGTTCTAAAATGGTAAAAATGTTCCTAAAGTTAAAAATTCCTTTTATCCTAGACCTTGTAGCAAAACGAATTGCAAAGCACGGATAAATATTACAGTTCAGAATGATGGGTTATTTCTCATTACTAATATTCACCTTGAACAGAATCATGAGTTAAGTCAAAGGAAGTCAAGACATTTTATATGCAATAAAGTGTTAGATTCTCAAACTAAGAGGAAATTAGAGTTGAATGATCAAGTTGGAATTACTTTGAGTAAAAGTTTTCAATCATTTGTTGTTGAAGCCGGTGGTTATGAAAATTTATTGTTTTATGAGAGAAAGTGCAGAAATCATGTGATTGAAGCACGTAGATTAAGACTTGGGCATAGTGATGCAGAAGCATTGAATAATTACTTTTATCGTATGCAAATTAGAGATTCAAATTTCTTTAATACTATTGATGTAGATGAAGATTGTCGCATAAGAAATATATTTTGGGCTGATGTAAGATGTAGGGCTTCATATGAGTATTTTTCTGATGTCATTACATTTGATACTACATATTTGACCAATAGTTATGATATGTCATTTGCTCCATTTGTTGGAGTAAATCATCATGGTGAATCAATATTACTTGGTTGTGGCTTGATATCCAGAGAAGATTCTGAAACATTCATTTGGTTATTCAAATCATGGTTGGCATGCATGAGAGGACGAGCTCCACGAGGTATTATTACGGATCAGTGCAAAGCTATAGAAATTGCAATTCTTGAGGTATTTCCAGACTCTCATCATCGCTTATGTATTTGGCATATTATGAAAAAAATTCTAGCTAAGTTTGGTAGTCATGCCAACTATAAGTTGATAAAGAAAAATTTGAAGAATATTGTTTATAATTCTTTAACTTCTGAAGAATGTGATAGCAATTGGAAAAAATTGATTGAAGATTTTAATTTGGAGAGTAATGAATGGTTGAGTTCTTTATGGGGTTGTCATCATAAGTGGATGCCTGTGTATGTGAAAGATGAATTTTGGGCAGGGATGTCTACAAGTCAAATAAGTGAGAGTATGAATGTCTTTTTTAATGATTATGTTCATTCAAAAACAACTTTAAAATAGTTTGTTGAACAATATGACAGTTCTTTGAAAAGTAAGACTGAAAAGGAAAATAATTCTGATTTTGCATCTTTCAATTCAATTATTCCGGTCATTAGTGGTCATCCCATTGAAAAGCAATTTCAAAGTGTCTATACTAATAAGATATTCAAGTTATTTTAGGATGAAATCAGGGGTTTGATGTTTGTAACACTTCGTTTGTAAAGCAAGAAGGGTCAACTATCGTATATGAAGTGGTGGAAACTGTATTGGGAAAAGAGGGAGCAACTCCAAAAGATATGTCATTTTTAGTACTATATAATGAGGTAGATTGTGATATGAAGTGTTTGTGTCGTCTCTTTGAGTTTCGAGGCATTTTGTGTAGATATTTGGTTTCTATTCTTTTCAAAAGAAATGTCACTAGAGTTCTTGAAAAGTATATTTTGGAACGATGGCGCAAAGACATTAAACATCGGTATCCAGGCGTCACCAATATTTATGATGATTTTTGCTATCATGAGGAAGAAAGACAAAGATATAATAATCTTCAACCCTTGTTACAAGAAGTGCATCAGCTTGGGTCTAAAAATCATGAGAGGTTCTTTGTTTTAATGGGGATATTGAATGAAGCAAAACAAAAGCTTATGGATATTAACATTATTGATTCGTTAGATGGTGATCATGATAGCAACACGATACATGGGGAATCAAGAATTGAGATCAAGAAGTTTCACTCTCCATTGAAGGTAAGATCTCGTGGTCGTCGACCAACCAAAAGAAAGCAATCCAAAATTGAGCAAATTGTGAAAAAGGTGGCGGCAAAGAATATAAACCAAGCTATGGTTGAATTGATTATGTTTTGGTTTTATATTTTGGTTATAATTGATTTTAATTTTTGTTATTTGTTAATATTGAACGTAAGTTCTTTGTCGACAGGTTATAAGAGGTGGCGGTAAAGAGCAAGAAGAATTATCAAATTTTGGACATACAAATATGATCACTTACCCGAGTAGTCAGAGTAGTCAAAATGTAAGTTCAATGCATTAGTGGTCATCCTAATAATCATAGCTGATTCTTTTTTTGTGTGGTTAGGTGGTTGGAATCAATTGTATGTTCAGCAATTTGACAAGAGAGGAAGATTGCTAGGAGAGAGGAATATTCTTTTAGACAAGTTATATGTTCAACTGCTGTGGTTTGGTGAATTGTATTATACTTGTATTTTGGTTTCATGAACTGCTGTGGTTTGATTAACTGTTGTGGAATCAATTTGATGAACTGTTGTGGTTTGATGAATTGCTGTGGAATCAGTTTGATGAATTGTTGTGGGATTGAATTGTTAGAACTTTCTTTGTTGTTGATCTATCTGATGGTACACCTGGAATTTGAATGATTAGAATGATTAGAACTGCTGTGGGATTGAACTGGTGTGGTTTGTTAGAACTTTCTTTGTTGTTTCATAAACTGCTGTGGTTGTATCGAATTAGAATGATTAGAATGTCTTTGTTGTTGATAAATTCATAGTTACTGTCTTGACAATTACCAAGGTTCCGAAAACCGGATCGGACATTGAACCGGTCGAGGTAAGGGTTCAGAGGTTTAGAGGTTCAACCGGTTTAACCGGAGGTCCAACCGGGATATAATCGATCGGTTTATAATAAAGCATGTATTTATATAAATATATGAAACTAACGACTTATCCAACTATTTTCTTCAAGATTGGATCAACTGGGTCGAGCATGTGATATGTTTTTGTTAGCAACTCAGCACAGTATTCTTGAAAAAATGATTAGCTTCAAAGAAAAATTCAAGTTTAAAACCATTGAGTTCAAGAAATCTGTATACGAATTGAAAAATCTTATTAGAAGTTAAAATTATATCACTATAGCATTTGTTCACCAATAAACATTAAACAGAGGACGCTAACAAAGCACATGCAAAATCACTTTTCCAAATATGTCATATACTGCTGCCTTCGTATGCCAGCACGATGACGCAACGAGGCTGGCAGCGGGACGAGGCTAGCGGAGGCAAGGCGACACGACGAGGTTGGTGGAGGCGGGGCGACGCGGTGAGAGGCTAGCGGTGGTGGCTCTTTTGCAAGCAAACAACAAGTTTGTTCGTTTAGGACTTTGGGTGAAAGCAAACTAGGTTTTTGACATTTTATTTTTCAATTTTCATTTTTTAGTAAGAAAATAAAACTACAAAAGTGGAAAAAATCAAAAAAAAAAAAGAAAAATAAAATAAACCAAGCCGGTTTGACCGGTTTTTCCGGTTTGCCCGACTCACTGGTTCCCGGCCGGTTCAAAACGGTTCGCACCCGGTTTTTGAATAGCCGATTTTTAGAGTCAACTCGGATCGGAAATTTGGCTGATTCCCGGTTCAACCAGTCCGACCGGCTGGTCCGGTCTGGTTTTCAGAACACTGACAATTACAATAACTGCTGTGGTTGTATCATTTCTGTTACAATAAGGATGACTTTCCTATTGAATATCCTGATGCAAAATTTTTTGTAATCAAGTCATACAGTGAGGATGATGTGCATAAAAGTATCATGTGTGGTCAAGCACTCACAATGGGAACATAAAGCTTGATAGTGCCTATGCAGATGCACAAAGAAGATCTATAGGAAAACCAAGCAAATGCCCTGTCTTCCTTTTCTTTTATGTGAGTGTTCCCTTTCAAAGTTTTTATTTTATTGTATTGTATTTTCCCTTTTTTCATAATGAAAGAATCTTGTTCTAGGTCAATGCAAGTGGCCAGTTCTAGAGAACAATGAGTGGTCTGGAAGATAAGTGGTCTGGAAGCTTTCCAGTCAAGTGACACATGATCAAGGATGTGTCAAATGCAAGTCTTCGTCACATTGTGCTAGAGAACAATGAGAACAAACCTGTAACTAATATCAGAGACACACAAGAGAATGCTTGATGCTCTTTTATTTGACAATAATTGGATATACAATTACAATTTGAGTTAGTGGATGTATAGTTATCTCAATATTATCTTTGTATTGGATTACAATTTGATTTGAGGATTTCCATACATCATTTATCAATAAATAGAAAATATGAAATGACAATATGGATGAATGCAGGTCTTCCAGCACCATATCTGTTATTTTATTTAGAAGCATTCTCAGCTTTGATAATGGGCGTGAATGAAGCTGCAAGTTTGCGTCATTGCAACCTTAGGATCAAACTCTACCAGTAGAAATTAATGAACATGTTGTAAGTACTGTTTGACTGTAGCTTACTTCTAACTTTTCCTGGGCTTTGAATGGTGGTGTTTTCTCTTTCAGTTGTTTTGCTACTGATAGTTTAGAGTAAGAAGTTGACTCCTTTGTATAGTAGTTGTGGATGGGGCAATTCATTTTGCAGAATTTTTCTTATGCTACACTACTTGCTCCCTTCTTAGTTAAAAATTGTTACCACTGTACCCCCTTAGGCCCTCTGATTTTGAGCAAATAGTCAGATCACCTCTTCCTTCCTTAGAAGTTCAAAGGAAAAATTTTCAGTTGAGTATTTGATAGTAGTTTTCTCAGATGCTTATAACTGGTTTCGCTAGGAAAAAGAAGTCACTTCTTTCCTAACATGAAATCTATTGGTGCGTAATCAATGCTTTTTCCTCTGTTACAGCAGTGCCAAATCTTGGATCAACAGACAATTGATTATAATAGAAGTTAGCTTAATTTATTTAGCATAAATTGCTTTCGGATAGTCAGAAAATGTCTTCTCTTCAGCTTCTGCCACTAACTGTACATGGGCATAACATTCTGGCATCTAGAAGGTACGCATGGCTACATATAAATCCCTTCCATTTGTTCTTGGTGCGGCTTCGGGGCTTTGGTAGTCCTCGTCTGTGTCAATCTCAATCGATGCTGCGTTAAGTCGTTTGTCGATACCAAATGCTAACAGTCGAACTATAACCTTTTGACGGATCTCCAGTCCCAGATAATTTCTTGTTTCAGGATAAGTTTTCGCAAGCCACAGAAGAATCCTACCACTACCTGCAAGAGCTCCTTTTAGTTACACATAAAACATAAGGGGGCGTTTGGTTTGCATTTTCCAGTCTGTTTTTCATTTTTATTTTCTATAGAAAATGCGGTTTTCTGGAAAAACATATTTGGTTTGCATTTTCTAACTTTGTTTTCCAGAAAAAAACATAGCGTTTTCTGGAAAACTAGAGAATGAAAAAAAGTCATTTTCTAAAAAATTAGAAAATACGATTTTCTGGAAAATGAAAATAAAAAATGGCACAAATCAAACGTCCCCTAAGATTTTGTATAGAGGTAGCATTACTAATACTAGACATGATTCAACAACCTGAAACGCAGTAGATGACAATATTTGAAGCATGAATTGCATATGAAAAATTTCAAAAGTGACATAACACAAATATGTAAAAAGTGACTTAACTTTCATCGTATAATAATCATAAAAGTTAACTGTTTCTATATTATCTTATAAGGATTTATACTACACAAACTAAGGCCTGACTTATGCCAGATAAACACAGCCAAACACAAATCTAAGTGTACATGTCTAAGAGAATTCAAACACAAATCTCAGAGAATTCAAAACACTTACTAAGAGAAACCTAAGTGTACATGTCAAATCTTAGAGAAATCTAAGTTTACAAAGATTACACAGCCAAACTAAGTTTACAACAACCAAACATTTACTAAGTGTACATGTCTAAAAGAATTCAAAACACAAATCTCAGAAAAAAAATTACACTTCAAAGTGCATATTTTAGACAATCTCATCCACAAAACATTTACAACAAAGTGCATATTTCAGACAATCTCAAAGTACACTTCAAAGTACAGTTCAGATGCAATAGGTTTGACA
The DNA here is from genome assembly GCA_024364735.1 of Boesenbergia rotunda. Lineage (NCBI taxonomy): Eukaryota > Viridiplantae > Streptophyta > Magnoliopsida > Zingiberales > Zingiberaceae > Boesenbergia > Boesenbergia rotunda. The sequence continues at coordinate 73,327 of JAGFNQ010000895.1, forward strand.
ATCTCATTTGCAACATGCAATTATATTCATAAGAGGTAGGGAGCTCAGTTATCTTCATCTAAGGAGAAAGCTGCACGTGTGACAACTCATATAATCCAACCAATCACTACCACAAGTATTTGTGTAACGCTTCTCTTTGTAGTATTCAATTCAATGAGTAGCTTGCAATTGTCACTCTTCAACTCCTTCATAGTATTCTCTGCACTTCTAACATCAGCCTCTAACTTGTTTATTCTTCTTAGCAAGCCTGATATTACTTGTGTCGATCTACTACACATCTCCTTATCAACCCAAGCCCAGAAATCACACCCTCCACTCTGCGATTCCAAATTATTTATAAGATTTGTTGTTCAAAGTTTTGCATGAAAGAAAAGACAAATTATGTTTATCCTACCCTACCTCATATAGCGGACATATGGCAAATTTCCTGCCTGCGTTGTCATTAGTCCATGAGGTGATGATTTTCGCCATTAGTCCACATCTACATTTCGGTAGATTGGTGGTGCAATAATTGGACATTTTTAACCTACCCTTTTTAACTTGCAAAGATAAAAATGCACCATAAATTAAGAGGCAACAAGCAAACAATTTACAATAGTTTAAATTACCCTAATTTGCATAGTTATGTAATGACTTGAGAACATAGGAAGTTACATCGAATCCTTACCCAAAAGGAGCACCGTGTTTAAGAACTTATGGTATTGAACAATGAAGACAATATTTAGAGACAATGGCAAAACTTTGGCACATAACTTGTAGGGCTCATCTGAAGCAGCTTCTCAGCTTGTTCAGGGAAGAATGCGATAAAAAGAAAGGCACCTGCATTTGAATTTATTATTGTTCAAATGGAAAAAAGGAAGCTATTAAATTTTATTTATCTTTTTTTTAGAGAATTGGTAGCTTACAAATTAGCACAGTTCCAAGAACTGCAGAAATCTTCCCTTGGATGGTCACAAGACCAGCCTTGCCTTGACTCCTTTGCAGCTCAGTGGAACCAACAGATGCAAAGGTTCTTGCAATGATGTGAGAATCAGAAGTAAAACATACTTTGTTTCAGAAGTTTTAGATTGAGTCAGTGTAGACGAGTCAGTGTAGACCAGGAACCACCAAATTAGAGCTGGGAAGAAAAAACCAAATTAGGGCTGGAAAGATAGGAAGAAAGGGCACAATAAACAAATTAGGGTTGAGGAGTCGACAAGATGAACCTCCGGGAGCTCCGGTGAGGCGTCGACGAGATATGGATCTCCAAGGGGTCGTGCGGTGTCCTCGCAAGAAGAAAGGTAGGGCGTCGGACGGGGCTAGGTCTCCAAGGCGAGACGACGGTCGGCGTTCGACTCCGACGAAACCGCAGTCGTGCGGCGCCCTCGCAACAACTCGCGGCGGAGGGAGGATGAAGAGGATGCGCGAATGGGTTTAGGGTTCGGGAAAAGAAAAGGCGTGAGAGAAAAGGCATCGGACGTTGCGTGCGACAGAGGGAGGGAGGAAGAAGGAGCGGTGGAGGGAGGGAGGAAGAAGACTCGTATGGGTTTAGGGTTCGGGAGCTGCGAGGGCGCGTGAATGATTAAAACACGCTCATAAATTTTTGCCCACGTGGCGTGACACGTCGTTCACGTCGAAGTTTTCACGCTTCGTATCATTTCTGAAAAAAATTAAAGGGACGCTTACTTACATTCGACAATGAGAATGATAATGGATTTTGATTGAGCGGTTTATGAGTTTAGTGATAACCTAGTAGGGGCTGGATCATAAAATTAGGAGTCTCATATTTCAAATTTTGATTCTGATTTTCGTATACCAAATATCATAAATAAGAATAAAATAGATTTCATTCTTATTCTCGTCTTTTAAATTCGCTTATCAAGCGTCACATAAAAAAAATACTATTGATACCCCAGCTCCACGTCACTTCTCGATTTCTCTGCAGCTTCATTTACAATTAAAAAAAAATTGCTAAGAAAAAAAAATCTGCCAAGAGGTAATTATACTTGTCATATTTATTTTATATAGAAGAAAGCATTCTTCAACCGAGAGCAAATAAAAAAATACATCTAATTTTTAAATTTATCAAAACGCCTACTTAGTTTCCATTGAAACTCTTCCATAATCACTATGGTATTTATTTTCAAAGAATATTATTTTGATATTATATAAATGTTAAAATTAGTACAAAATGATTCAATAGATAATAGAAAATAGTTGAGCAAAAGCAAAATAAAGATATACAATCTCAAATTATCCACAATCCGAAAATAAACATATATATATGTATTAACTATATATATCAACAGTAGAGAATACAATACGTAATGATAAGTAACTATCAATATGAGTACTGCATAACAAATACAAAAACCATCATTATCCATGAAAATAATCACTCCATTGCAAGAAATATAAATGATCAAGATATTTAATTATTTAACTATGGACTATGGGAGAAAAGCTTTATCACAAATGAGTCTCACGAGCAATCCCAAAATGTCAGAGTTTCTGTCCGCCGGAGAAACGCACTGCCACGAATGAGTTTCATAGGCAAATAGGAAGTAGCTATATCTAACTACGGGCTATACGAGAAATACTCTGCCACTAATGGGTCGGCAACCTAGGATATATCAATCACTATATGTGAAAGAAAACAACTCTGACACATACAGGATGTATACAACAAACAATAAACAGGTAGCAAACAAGTGCGATAACAATCACATAATCAGCATGTCTTATACAATCACAAAACATGGATAGCAAACGAGATTATATGGATATCAAATTAAATCATCTTTAAGATCAAGTAACTAAGTACAAGCTCATGCAATATAAGAATAGAATCAAGATGATAAAGTCTATCAATCAAATTCCCTTAGGTTAATGAAATCAATTAACTTCCCCTTAAAAATGTTATACCAACTCAGTTTAAATCTCGAAAAATTATTTAAAAATTATAAAAATTTTATAAAGTAATTCCTTAATTAACACTTATTATTATTTAATGATCATATTTAACATTCTACCCCACTAATAAAAAATTTATTTTCAAATTATCTACTTAAGTTAGATAGATAAACAATAACATATTCAATCAGTTTAAGTACTGAAAAAACTACACGCATCCAAAGTAAACATGTGTGAGTATTGAGCTTGGATATTTTCTACAAGCTCTCAAGTTGCTTCCCTTATCAGTATAATACTATCATTTGACCTTTATGAGTCGGATTATTTTGTTCCGTAATTAGCACTCTTTGTGACCCAGAATCACAGAAGAACCAGCTCTTAATAAGTTGCATCTGGTTAGAGTGAAATCGACAGATCCTTCATAATGTGAATAGAATGTAGAATGTGGCACATACTTCCTCAGGATAGATACATCGAATACATTATGTATATCGGCAAGGGTCGATGGTAGCGACAACCAATAACTACCTCACCTATCCTCTCCAATATCTAAAAGGGTCTGACGTAGCGAGGGTCTAACATATATACCTTTTAGTTCAAACCTCTTAACACCTTTAGTGGGTGAAACAAACAAAAAAACACATGGTCGTCCATTGTAAACTTCAAAGGTCTCCGTCTCCGATCTACATAACTTTTTTGTCGATTCTAGGCTTCCAACATTCTTAATTTATCTGATGGTGTGTAATAATTCTGCATCATGTTGAATATTCTGTGGTCCTAAAATTTATTGTGCCCCAACTTCTTCCCATAAGGGGATCGACATGCTTTGCCATATAAAGCCTCAAAAGGCGTCATCTGAATAGCTAAATGATAGCTATTATTATATGAAAATTCCACTAAGTGTAAATGATGTTTCCAACTGTAAGCATTGAGGGTGATCGAAAGTCGGTAAGAGGGGGTGAATTGCTCCTAAAAAAGAAAACTCAATTTTTTTGTCTATCTTTAACAAAGATGTTTGTTAGTTCAAACTGAAATAAATAACATAAATAACTTTAGCAAACATTAAAGAATGAGGCATCCGGATTTTACTTGGTTTGCAACTGGGGAGGTTGCTAATCCAAGGCTGAATATGACTCGATTCTCCTGAATAAAACTCCTTCGGGTGAAGAAGCCTCTTACACGTGGAAAGCTCAGAAAAAGAAAGAAAGATTATACCAAACTCGTTTGCTAATGGTTGGAATGAATGGAATGAATGAAATTGAGCTCCAGGGGTCTATTTATAGCCTCGGCCAGAGTTATCCATTTGCTGACGTGACACTTATAGGGTGCCCGAGGGCTCTTAGGGCTCCTGACACGTGACCTGATGCTTATCCAGAGTGCAACGTTCACAAATGGCTAAACATAACCTCTCGGGCGCCTGATAGCACAGGGGTGCTCGAGTGTTCAGGCGCCTAGTGCTCGGGCGCCTAGGCATCCGTAAGCTTACGGGTGCCCGAGTACGGGTCTGGTTAGCGGCCACTGACCACTCTCCTGCGTGACTTCGTTTGTCTTCTTGGGTGATTTCTGGCTAACCGGAGTTAGGCTCACCCGAAGCCGACTCCGGCCTTTCGCCCTTCAAGTGTCCTTTCTCCCGGCTTCTCGTCCCTCGGACCCCGCGCGTCCTTCTCGCTCCATCGTCGTACTCTTCTGTAGAGCTCTGCGCCCCTCAGATGCACCAAGCCCATTGGCTCCCTTTCCATGCCATCCTTCTTGACTGCTGCGTCTTCCGCTCGACATCCTACGCTCCTAAGTTCCTGTACACTTAGACACAGGGATTAAAAACACCATGACCTAACTTAAATAGGTTGACCACATCAAAATCAACATGGGGTACTTACAATCTCTCCCTTTTTGATGTACATTAATCCGAGTTAAGTTAGGGTTAACAAATATAAAAAAAGTAAATAAATATATAACAGTGTATGTGCTAAAAAAATGAAATTAGAGTCTACCCCTTAACTTAACACTATTTCTCCCCCTTTGATCACATCAAAAATTTAAAATGTTAAGGGAAAATATTTTTAATACAATAAATAGTTTTCAGAATTTAAAATTTTTAAAGAATTATCTTTAGAAAAATTATCAAAGTTTTCTAACATTTTTGAAAATCAATTTATTTTGACATAAACAAAATTTTCTTAAGATTTTAGAACAGATCCAGAAAATTCATATTCGATGAAATTAATTTTAAAGTATTTTTAACATTTAAAACTATGAGTTTGAATGAAAAATTATAATAAATTTGATTTTTTTAAAAAAAATTGAAAATATTTTTGTTGATAGAACACTACTTATCAAAAAAAACTTTACACTAATTTTTCTATAAGTAGTTATACAAAAAAAAATTAATAAGATAAAGCATTAATTGCCAAAATTAATTTCCTTAAAAGAAAATCAACAGTTTAAAATATATTTAGGAACCCATTATAAGTTTTACCAACAGGGTTTATTAAAAACTTAGATAGAACATCTGAATTGAGATTTTTTACAATTTGACCCCTATGAAATCTATAATACCAATTAAGTTTTTCATGATATTTAAATTTTAAATTTTTTTGTGAACATCTTGAACATGAATAGTTATTTTTCAAATTATTAATTTGAATCTTCAAATTTTCATTTTCAAATTTTAACTTATCATACATTTCTAGTGGGCAAGAAGATGATAATTATTTTTTCAGTTCTGTATTTTTTATTTTTTATTTATACAAGGATTTCGTCATTTCCTTAATTCTAAAATATAACTGATCAGGAGATAGAAGACATACCTCACTTACTGTATCTCTTTTGTAGTCGGAAACTCCCCCCTTCATCGTTGCTTCTTTCTGAAGTTTCTCTTCCTTCATCGAGGCTCATCTCGGACGAATTTTCACTGTCTTCTGGTAGGTACTCGGCCGTTAGTGCCAATCCGTTAACCTCCTTGGTATCAGACTCTTCTGAAGATGAGTCAGTGTCTATTGAGGAGTCGGATTGTACTTCCTTTGATTCTTCATGGAGTTCCAGCATTTTATACCAGAGGTCTTTAGCGGAATTGTATATTCCGATTCTTTCGATTTCCTCGACTGATAGTACGCTTAGAAGATGGAACTCGTCCTTACCGTTTGCTGTAAATTCATCACGTTGCTTTTCGGTCTAGAGATGTTCTTCGAGTTCATTTCCGTTCTTATCTGTGGGTACTTCAAAATCAAATTTCATTGTTAGTAAAATACTAAAATCTGTTTTGAAATATACCTCCATTTTGAGTTTCCAAAACGTAAACTCCCCCTCGAACTTTGGTGGATAGATGACTAGTCCGACCATTTTGAAGTTGCTTTAGATGGTGATTTGTCTTTCTGGAGCATCCTTGCTCTGATACCAATTGAGGGTGATCGAAGGTTGGTAAGAGGGGGGTGAATTGCCCCTGAAAAAGAAAACTCAATTTTTTTGTGTTGAGACAATTTATGGTCTGTGGGATCATGTGTTTTGATGTTTGAGAAAAGGGTTTAGGTTAGGTTTACCCTCGTGTTTGATATGTGTATGTGAGTGTGCAAGTTTGCAGGATACACATAGGCTTAGTTGGACGACTTCAAGTCCGGTAAAGAATGGCATGAGGAGACAAGTGGTGGGCTTGTATGCATCCGAGAGACCGTGGACAAAGCAAGAACGATGGGCCGAGGGAAGCGCACTTTGAGGCATACGCGAAGGATGGAATGATGATGAGCCATAGGCTCGTATGCATCCGAGGGACGAGAGTCAATGTCGAAGAAGACTGGAAGGCAAAAGGTGAAGAGTCAGTTGAGTCGTGAGGGTCTGAGTGCTGAGAGAATTATACTCGGGAAGGAAAACCCTAGGTTTAGGGTTTGGGCAGTTGACTGATGCTTGGATCAGTCTACTGGTAGTTGGCACAGAATGATCAGTCAACTGATCTTCTATGTAGTCGACTGGTGTCGATTGCGAATTCGAACATTGAGCTGTAATGTTCGAATACGGTTGGAACCAACCACAAGCTCTATTTAAGGGAGCTCAGTTTGGCTGGCTAGGGTTGACGAAATTGGCTTTGGTTAAAGGCCAATTAGTAGTCTTTATGCTCAGAGGTCTTGTGTGAGTTGTTGTGAGGTTTCTCCACCCACAAGGAGCTACACGAGCTAGCCGGAGGCTTTCCGAGGAGTCATCCACCAACGGATTGGGATCGTCCACCTTACGGACAGCCATGGAGTAGGAGCTTTATCTCCGAACCATGTTAAAGGTTATGTGTTACCGATTTGTGCTTCTTGTTAGTTTTAATTTTATTTTGTATTCCGTTGTGCACTAACAAGTGTAGGAAGAAAATCGCGATTGAAGTGGGTGATCAGTTATTCACCCCTCTAGCCGTACGTATCAATCCCCAACAAGTGGTATCAGAGCCGGGGTCGCTCGTCTACGGACTAATCGCCGGGAGAGCAAAGAGCTAGAGGGCATGGCGCTTGAAGAGAGATTGGGGGATGAGATTAATATCCCACCTCTATATGATCGCAAGAGCTTCGACTATTGGATGTTGTGGGTGAAAACTTGGTTCGACATGGATTGGGATCTAATGATCGCACACGAAAAACCATTTGAAGCCCCAAAAGATAAGCACGAGAAAAAGCTTCGACTACGCTATTGGACTAAGGCGCAACAAACACAAACGAAGGTAAATGATAAGGTAATTTCAATTTTACTTAATATTTTGCCAAACGATGTGATTAGCCGTGTAGGTGAATATAAAAATGTGGATGAACTATGGAACAAAATGTTGACGCTTCATGAAAACTCTACACAAGCTCAATTAGTAAAGGAGTCCAAGGAAATGAGTTTAATGGTCCAAGAAGAGGAGAAGGACCAATCGGATGAGGAGATGAGCTCAACATCCGAGAAGGAGAAGAAAGAAGATGGAGGAATTATCCACCTCCTCAAGTGAAGTGGCACAAGAAAATGAGGAACCATCCACTTCATCAAAGGGTGAAGAAGAGGTCTCTACTTCAAGGATTGAGGGGGAGGAGAGACCATCCTCAATACCGGAGCAAGAAGAAGTCTCCACCTCCATAAAAGCAAAATCCAAAGACTACATTATTTTCTTTGGGTGCAATGAGAAGGGACACTATAAGGGCAAGTGTCCATTGGGTAAGAAAAAGGAGGTAAACCCTAAACCCAAGTCAATTTCTTTAAAATCAAACATGGGTTGTAGGGAAAAGAAGGAGAAGAGACATATAAGGTGTTTCACGTGTGGTGAGCTAGGACATTACCACACCAAATGCTCAAGAAAAGGAGAATTCAAGAAGTTGGAGCATTTGAGGAAATGGGAGAAGAAGGAGAAAAGGAGGAGCTCACATCAAGGGGGAGTTACAAGGGTAAGGGAGGTAATTCCTAACTTTAATTTGAAATGTAATTCAAATTTAAAATTCTCCATGCATGTTAGAAATAATAAAAGCATAATTTTGATTTTAGATAGCATAATAAAATTAGGGTTAATATTGCATATCAAAACCCTAGGCGATTCATGTATCATGATAAACCTAGAACCTTTAGACCTAATGACCAAGGCATTAATCCCAAGAAAGGGAGACATATGCCTAGACAAATGGGTAGGTCTGGGAATGTCCAAGGTGGACATGCTGATTCTAGGTTTAAGAACCTAGAAAGGAAAAATTAAGCTTTGAGGGCAAAGCTTGATAAATTAGAGAAAATCCTAGATAGATTCACTATTGGATCTAAGGGTTTAGGTATGGTGTTGGGTAGTCAAAAACCCAACAATAATAGATCGAGTCTACGATACCGATCTAAATTCTCCAATGCTATGGAGAAGTCATATGCAAGGGTGTCATATGACTATAGCAAAGGGAAGCCCAAGAATGGCAAGGGAAAGTCATTTAAAGGAAAAAAGATTTTGGCCAAGGATAAGATGTCCAAGGTTAAAGGGAAGAAAATCTTAACTAAGGACAAGATGTCTAAAGTTAAGAATGTTAGGTTTGTAGGCCAAAAGTCACCAGAAGTACACCGATGTGGCCTTGTGTTTGCAGAAGAGTCACCTAGGGAGGTGGCTAAGGCTAAGATCTCAAGGGAGAGCTCTAGGAGCCAAGTTGGGTCCCATGGTCAATGGATCTCGGAAGGATTTCTCTCAGAAGTCTAGATGGACTATGGAGTGTGCCAAAGGATTTGGAGACGAATTTGAGTCTCAATCCTAGGGATTTGACACATTAGAATTGAGTGTCATGCATGAGAATATGACAGGCGGGTCATATTGCTTGAAAATTGATTTTTGATGTATAGATTCCATATAAACCAATGCTAGGGATGCATCGTAGTTTGGTATGGGCAGATACATCAAGAAGAGGTCAAAACTAGGACACATAACAAATTGATCAAATACATACAAATTTGTCTTTGAGGGAATATTTGTTCGCCCTTGTGCATGAATCCCTTCGTTTTTTACTCTCATTTTCTTGATTTATTTTTGATGCCCTCTAAAACAAAAAAAAATTGCAACAAATTTATGCATACCAAATATATAAAAATTAATCAATACAAGAACTACCTCATTAGACTTCCAATAACGACATAAAATTTCTCAAACATATGATGTGAGATCATAGGGAATGGGGCGGATACGCATAAGTTCATTTAATGGAATATTTGGATCATAAGAAGTAGCCTTAATTTCAACCTTCCACCGCCTCCATGAACCTCCCATCATCTGCATCGCCCTAGTTCTTTGTTGATCGGGGATATCAAAACGTGCCTGTATATATTAAATAAATTATGATAATAATATTTTAAATTCAATATTAAAATATGACATTTATCAACTTACTGTTACATGTCTCCATGCATCATCCAAACAATTTTTCATCATTTTTCTCCAATCTAAAAAACTAAGGGGCAACAAATTTCCATTTTGAGCAATGGTGCCGACAAAATTGGCAAGCGTTGGTTGCATTTCGCCATACGATTGACCTCTTTCATTAAATTTTACAATTAGACGATCGCCAGTTGGTAAGGCATGAACATCCTTCATAACAGTTTTTCCACGTTTCTTTTGTTGGCTTCGGGTTGAAGGCATGATCTCATTTTGACCTGAAAAAGGTGCAACATAATGCCTAATATTTTTAAATCTTTATGTGCAGCAGCATTATCTTTACTCTTAGCAGAATAATCTAAAAGTGTTGCAAGAATATTATCACAGACATTTTTCTCAATATGCATAGGATCTAAATTATGTCTGATCAAATTAAACTCCCAATATGGTAGGTCAAAAAATATACTTCGTTTTCTCCCCATTTGTTTAATTGCCCCTATTTTTGCTCGTACAGTTTGTTTTGATGCAATACTCTTACCATACACCACATTCTTGTTTAGAGTCATTGAAAGAACTTCGGTCCCAGATAATGGCCTTAAATCTAATTCACGTTGCTCTGCCTTGCCATAACTCGCCATCGTTCTAATTTGTGCATCTGGAGGTAAGAAGCGACGATGCCCTCTAAACGACCATTTCCTACCATGTTTCACATACAATGCATCTGTCTCATCAGCACATGTTGGACATGCATTCTTGGCATATGTATTCCATCCAGATAAACATCCCAAACCAGGAAAATCACTAACTGTCCAAAGCAGCGCAGCCCATAGTTGAAAGACTTCTTTATTGCAAGCATCATAAGTTGGAATACCATTTTCCCACAAATCTTTTAGTTCAATCAACAACGGTTGTAAGTACACATCAATATCAATTCTAGGTGCTTTTGGACCTAGAATTAGGGTGGATAAAATAATCAAATGAGATTTCATAGATTCCCAAGGTGGCAAATTGTAAGGCATCAAGACAATCGGCCAAGTGCTATGTGAAGTGCTTTGATTTTTAAATGGATTAAACCCATCCGTAGCAAGACCCAACCACACGTTTCTAGGATCTGATGCAAATTCATGGTGTCGTTCATCAAATGCATTCCATGCTAACGAATCAACTGGATGCCTCAGATTTCCATCCACAACCCGTTTCTTAAAATACCACTGTATACTTTCAAATGCCTTAGATGACATAAATAATTGTTGTAATCTTGGTTTTAATGGAAAATACCAAAAAACCTTGGCAGGAGTTTTCAATAAATGTTTTGGACCGCAGCTGTACCTTGCTAGGGAAATCAAGTACACTCTATTACAATCTGAAGTGCAGCTAAACATCATCCGAATAGCAGCTGAAAACAAGCTGAATTCCAGCTGAAGACAATGTGAATGGAAGCTGAATTGAAGCTAATTGTGGAAGCCGAATGCTAGCCGAACATAAGCTGGAAAATCTGAACTAAAGTCTGATGAAGTTTGAATGGAAGCTGGATCGAAATCTGGAGTGAGTTGCAGAGAAGTGCTTACCAGAAATCAGAAGTTCAGAAAAGGGGCAGCAGGTCAACTATTAGCTAAATGGCCGAAATATAATCTGAAGTGCAGGGACTGAATTCACTTCTACATGATGCTAATAGTTGAGAGGGAATCAAAGAGCTTTGCAAGGTCTGAAAGTAATGCCATGGAGCTGAAACTTGAATGCAAAACAGTCCAGAAACTGCTATAATTCAGAAATGTTCAAGGCAAAAATCAGCAAAGAGGAAATCAGCAAAGAAAAAAAAAATCTGCAATTTGGAGCATGTTTCGGCCAGCCTACTGATTGCTGAAAAATCAATGCCAAACTGAGGGAAGAAAGGAGTTTTTGTGAGCAATTTAGCAAGGGAAGGGCAGCTGAACTTGATTTGAGATCAAAAGAAGAGATGAGATGCAAGCATTTCTGCATTCTCAGAAAAATAATTCTGCATTGAAGCATTTCTGAATTCACAAGGTTTTTCATTGCTGATTCTTGGCAGGAGGTCTCCTGCAAAGTATTGAAAAGAAGAAGAGAAGGGAAACAAAAGAATTGAAGGCTGAAAAGTTGAAGAATTGAAGGCTGAAAAGTTGAAGAGTTGAAGCTGGAATTAATTGAATCATTGCAGAATTTCTGTGCCAAAAACCAAAATGAGCTGTTCGGCCACCCTGATTGCAGCTGATTGAAGCTGTCTTTGCTATAGAAATCAGGATACATTATGCTAGAGCTGCTGATCAGAATAAAAAGAAGAATGCAAGTGGCTGAAATTCCATGTTCTGATTTGAATTTGTGAGAGGAATACTTGAGGTTTCCACTACCATTTAATGCAAGGTTGCTGCCAAATGCTAGCATCTGATCTGCAGCTGAAAAAGAAAAGAAAATTCAGAAGGTATATTCCATGAAATCAGTTTTTGTGCAGAGATAGTATCAAGATGAAGCTGAAATTGGTTTTTAAGGGTTGTGAATCAAGGAACTTAGTATATAAGTGCATCAAATTTGTATCAAGGGTATCCACTGCTGATCAGAACAAAAGAATGTAGCTGCTGGGATGTTTCAATTCAGAGCAGAGAAAAGAAAATAAAAATAAAAAAAATAAAAAAAAAAGAAAGCAGTTTGAAAAAAATGAAAAGAAACCAAGTGGACACAATTGAGTTGGCATTGAAAATCATTGAAGTTTCTTCCATCCGAATCAAAAGCTTTATTCCATTTCATTTCTGACCTTGCTAGAAGATAAAAGAAGAAGAGAAAAATCAGAAAAGAGAAGAAAGAAGTGAAGTTGGCACGCAATAGGCAAAATTGGCACCTTGAAACCAAAGAAGGGTTTTTCATCCAAAACAAAGGCAATTACTTAAATTTGACTTCACCACACTTTTGATATCATTAGAGGATGGTCAAGAAGGGGCAAAGCACATTGGAAACATTTTTGAGCACTCAAGTCTTCCACTTTTCACATTTTTTCCATTTCCTTGGTTTTTATTCCATTTCTCACCATTTTTTTTATGTTTTCCTTTGTTTTTATAGTTGTTGATCCTATTCATGAATAATGGTAGAGATTAGATAATAAGCAAGCCTATGGTAGTGCAAGAAACATGTGTGTGAGAGTGAGCTCCACTTCCATCATCAACTTAGAACTTAAGAGAGAGCCACCAAAACTTCCCTTGAAAGGCTAGTGATTTAAATTCATCTCAATGACTCATGATAGATGAAAAGGCTAAGTTGTTGATTTAAGGACAAGACACTACTCCATAGAGCTTAGATTTATGAGAATTGACAACCGTAGGTAATTTCTTTTCATTTGCTTCTAATTATGCTTTAGAAAACCTAAGGGATACATATTTAGTTGTTTCGCGAGACGCTCAAGGTTAAGTGTGGGGGAGTTGATAAGCACCATTTTATTGATTATTTTAATTGCTAAAATCCATGTTTGACCTATGTTTTTATTGCTTAATTATGATTTTACCCTAGGTTTTGGAACTTTATCTCATTTTGGACTTAATTGCAAAATTACACAATTTTTGGATTAATTGGCCACTAATTTTCTGATATATTTTTGTAGGCATGAAAGGATCCTGGACCTAGGGCATATTGGGTCAAACTTGAGTCGGATGTGAACCGGATCGAATTATCAAGCCTACGATTAATCCGGGCCGTCCGATTCAAGAGCGACTAGATCTGAGCCATCCGGGACGATCTGAAGCAATCCGAGCTACCACAAGGCAGATCCTGACCCCAGATCATCATCATAAAAGTTTGGCTCAAATCAGATCAAGATCTACCGTTGGATCTCCTCCGATCAATCTGAGCCGTCGATTTGTTCCTATTTAATCAAATGTTCACAGCAGCTTGTTCTTCGTCGCGTCTCCGCCGTTTCTTCTTCCTTCTTCAGCTGTTCTTCGAGTTTTAGCTAGTTTCTTCATCAAGGAGGCGCGATCCTTCAATCCATCATCAAAGCAAGGGTTAGGTTAGTGAAAAGATGATCTCAGTGAAGTTTTAAAGTTGATTTTTGCTCAATAGCGAAGTTGCGCGAGGTCTCGGCAGTTTGCTATCCGAATTCAGCGAACTCAGCTGTGCTCCACTTCCATTGCATCCGAGCTGACCAGAGGGGTTCCCTGGAAGGTCTCGGTCACTCCCAAATCCAAATCGCAAGCCACCACAGCGAGTTTGAAGAATTCGGAGCTGAATTTCAGTTTGGGCAAAGTCTGATTCGATTCGGTAGCAGAGAAGATCTTCACTGATTTGTTGAGCTTGCGGGTCCGAGGTTCTCCCTTGATTGACGACCAAGGAGCTCTTGAGTTGAGGATGGTTGAGGAGTAGCTGATAATTTAGTTTCAATCTGATTTTGTAGCTTTAATTTTCATCACTGCCGTGTTCTGTTTCTGCATTTTAATTTCAGATTGGTTAAGTTGGTTTAATGCAATTGTTTTGCTTAAATTAGAATTGGTTTCTACTGGTTTAATAGCTAGGGAATGTGTTTAGTGGATAGTTGTTTTTGATTCTAGTTTAATTCGTGCTTAAAGGTAGCGTATCAGTTTTTCTCCCTGTTTCTGAAATTGCGTATCAGCAGTTTCTAGCGTATCAGTAGCCTTGTAGTTAATTCATTATGATTATCATTCTTAAAGTTAAACGAAGACTTTAGTGTGCTATTGTATTTTAGTTCAGCTTGTGTTTAGTCTGGTTTATTCAGAATTTCACTTTCATCTCTTCATTTGCAGTTTTCAGCTCTGCGTAACCTTATTTCTGAACTTCATATTTGATTTCTGCTTATCCAGCCATCAATTCCTTTCTTTGTATCAAATAACAATTCAACTTGGAGTTGTACCAAGTTAAACTCAACTCTTAGTGAACTTTCACACTTGATGTCAGCCCCATTTATGTTCAGTTTATCCCTGCGAAAGTCAGTTAATTTCTGCACGCCATGCCATTTCTGCGTGCCAAGTTCATTTCTGAACTCTCGCATTTGCTTCTGCCTTTTAAATTGTTGTTTCCGCATGTTAGGTTTCAGCACATCAAAAGATCCTGTTTGGTGAATTATTACCTCAGTTTTCCTCAGGATTGAATAAAGTTTGCATTTGCTTTGTGCTGAATTTTTGCATTTGGATAAATTTCTGCATAACTGTATTTCTGCATCATCACTTTATTTGCTGCATCATACAATTTTATTCCTTCATTTTCGAGTGCAACACATCAAGAGGTTCTGGTTTGGTGAATCCTTGCATCAGATTGCAAGTTGATCAAAGAGTTTCCGCAACTGTTCTGTTGCTGGAATGCTGCAATTGAAACTGAACTTACCAGTCCATGCATTCGATAGCTTCAATTGGTTGTGCAGAGTTTTAGTTCATCATTGCTGAAATTGTGTTAATGGAATTTAGCTCTGCCGGATCTTATCTGAACTCAAATTGAACTTGCTTCATGTTTGCATTCCATTTCTGATTTCTGAATATTCCAGTGAGCAGTTTTGTATCTGAATTTCTGCAGATTTGTGTGCTGAGTGTGAAATTCTGCATGCTTGTGTTAATATTAGTCTCGGCTTGGGTTTGTGTTAAATTGAGTGAGATTACGGTGTACTTCTGAACTTGAAATCAGCCCCTTCTGCAGTCATTGTATTTCTGAATTCTTGGAATCAGTTTTGGCACAAAGGTTTCAGATTTGGCACAAAACTCACCTCTTGCATGCCAAGCTGATTTGAGCATTGATTTCTCATCAGTTTCCACTTGCCTTTTGGAGTGGGATAGCTTCCGAAATCTATTGATATCATCCTTAGTATTTCTGAATTTTCTTGGCATTGGTTGGCTTCCAAAAATTATAGTTAGTTTGAGTTGAATAACTTGTTTAAGTCCGAAATTCATCTGCTATGATTGTGCTAAACCTGTTTGTTCCGAAATCTGCATTCATTGAACTCATTCAATTGCTCAGCAATAAGATTGTATTTTATATCCATTGTGTTCACTTTTCAGTTCCCTCGGTTGAGTTGTATTACAGTCGATTGAGTTATCACTCTCCATCGTTGTTTAATTCCATTGTTTGGTTGTCCTTGCTTCTCATTGATCTTTCATTCTTGATTGCAACCCATAACCCAAGATTCACATTCGAAACCCACAAACACAAACGACACACAAATACAAGAGCGATTCAAACAAACCTCAACTAGCCCCGAGAAAAATACGACCTGTGGCCCCTATATTACATTTCCATACTTTTGATTGTAAAAGGGTTTCCAGCTATTCATTCATTTATAAATTCTAAATCTGATGAGCCCACACTTTCGTGACAACTTTAATAGTATATTTGGGCCCGTCACTGCGCTGTTGGTTGCTCGCAACGGATGAAATAAAACGTTGACTAATGGCAGGAGGATAAAATTGTGTGATTGCTTGAACAGGACAACGCCGGGCAAGTTCACCTATGAAGGAGAGGAAGAAGTGGAGAGAGGTAAAGGCAGCGGCGCAATGCTTGGACAAGGAGTCGCACGACAGACTAGGGCATAAAACTTAGGTTTTTAAGAAATTAAAACTTAGGTTTTAATTAGAAATAACTCACATATTACCAATTAAGTTGGACGCATACAACGATAGTGCTTTTATTTATTTTTTTAATTAAATAATTAAGTCAATAAAATTTTATTTTTAGGATTTAGATATATATTATATTATAATAATAAATATATAAAAATTTTAAATTGAAAAAACATAATTACAATTAAGTTGGATGCATGCGTAGTGTTTTTATTTAATTTTTTAAAATAAATAATTAAGTCAATAAAATCTTATTTTTAGGATTTAGATATTATATTATAATAATAAATAAATAAAAATTTCAAATTGAAAAAGATTTGAGATGCTCCGATGTAAAATGTCCGACATCACATTTTCCATAATATATAAATATATAAATAAAATGTATTAAAAATTTAAATAAATTTGAAGCATGGTACAAGTTTATTTAATTGTAGGAAAATATTATTTTTTTGCACTCATGTGAAAACCTAAAAGAGTATAAAATCCTCTGTAAAAATTGAATGGTGATATACAACTCTGTATTTTTAAAATTTGATTAAAACATCATCTCTCTCTTTTGGCATCATAATAATTGTATATCTAAAATTATTTACCATAAATTTTAAGTCATATACGAGTACTTTAATTTAAATAACAGAAAATAATTTTAGTAGCAATGTTTGACACAGAATCGCTATTAAAAGTATCCAATATTAGCGGTTTCATGATTGTTTCGAATAATTATAGCAATAAGAGCGGTTTACCGTCCCAATTTATATAAATCAATGCTAAAACTATACAATAAATGTAGATTAAAAATCAATTGTACACATTTAGAGTAACAGAAGCGGTTTATAGCAACACTTGATACAAATTTTGTTCAAAGAATCCAATAGGAGCGATTTGAAAATTGCTCCTAAAAGTTAAAGCAATTGGAACGGTTAGTAACCCATAACCACTACTAAAAATACCCAATAGCAGCAGTTTAAGATCGCTTCTAATAGTTGTATCATTACGAGCAGTTTACAGGAGCGATTTTTCAAACCGCTTTTGAAACAATTCAATAAGAACAGTTTTAAAATTGTTTCAAAAAAATTAGGCAATAGAAACGGTTGAAAACCATTCAATTGGTCAATTTTCAAAAGCGGTCTTATAACCACTCCTAAATAACCGCTCCTATATAGGTGTTTTTTTGTAGTAAAGAAAATTATTGAACAATTCTTTTGTAATCTCTCTAAGTCTGTGTTTCATTTGTAAAGGCTTCTCCGTCGTAAGGAGTGTTTTAGTTGAGCTTTACTGTCTTGGAAGCAACTTCCAGTTGCAACCAAGTAAAATCGAGCGATCCATCTTTCAATTACAAATATGTCAATTCATCCCCTCTTCCCGGCCCACCTCGATCCAACAAATTCAAATTCTGATGAATATTCTAAAAGTATATCTTGAAGAGCATCCCTAATTATTAGAGCTCTATATGATTTTTTTTATAATCTCTAATATGTCACTTCATGATGCAGGAGGGGATCCAAAATAATATTCAGATTTATATATTTAAGATTTTTTAATTGGTTATATATTTTTATTTAATTTGTTCCTAAATCTTAAGAAACCAAGTCTTGTTGGGTTTTTTAATTGGTTATATATTTTTGTTTAGTTTGTTCCTAAATCTTAGGAACTAAGTTTTGTTGGTTAAATTTATTTCTAAATTTTAGGGGACTAAGTCTGGTTAGTTTAGAGTTTTTTAGGTATATGAGTGTTATATAAACTCATACTTAGATGATGTTAAGGACAAGTTTTTTAGATATTGAATCAATTTACTTCGCTTAAGCCACGTTACGGTTATATATCTATTTTTCTCTTCTCTCTCTTGTTTTTCTCAATAAGGTTTAAGCCCAGATTTGGCTATTCCTTATCTCGTTATTACTTTCTTATTCTTTTCTCGTAAATCCCTCTGAAACTTCTCACCCCAGAATAATCTATTTTTTGGGGTCATCGTGGGCGTGGTCGTGGTCGTGGTCGTGGGCGTGGTCGTGGGCGTGGTATCAGAGCTCATTAAGATCCAATGGAGGGTCATCGTGGGCGTGGTCGTGGTCGCAACAAGCAGGTTCCGACTGAGGAAGCCCAGCACCGTGATCGTAGTATCTGACGGACCCAAAATAGACTGTCACGAATGTGAGTCTCAAATTTAAATATGAATAATGCTGGAAACCCTTTTTACAATCAAAATCTGAAAATGTAGCAAAGGGGCCACAGGTCGTATTTTTCTCGGAGCTAGTTGTCGTGTTTGATTCGAGCTTGGTTTATGTGTCGTTTGTATTTTTGGGTTTCAAATAAGTAACTGGATTTTGGGTTATAATTCAGATATAAAAGCACAATGAAAAATAGAGAACTCAACTCATGAACTAAACAAAGAGATGGCACTTAGTACTCAACCTAATGGAAACCTAATCAAGCACTTACCAAATTTTTAGAAACCGTTTTCTGATTTCAACAAAACAAAAGAAATGCCAAGCAATGAAGTAAAGGCGGTGATGGGAGTTTTCGGAAACAAACAAGCTTAACACAATTAATAGCATGCGAAATTTAGAATTTTGAACAAACACTGGACTCAACTCAACTTAGAAGTTTTTAAAGCTAACTAAAGCAGGGAAAATTCATAATAGCTAAAGGGGATATCAATAGATTTCAAGAGCTATCCTACACCCAAAGACAAGTGAAATCTGATGTGAAAACAATGCCCAAAAAAAACTTGGCACGCAAGCTGTTACCCTTGTGCCAAAAACTGAATTTTTGTGCCTAAAACAACTTCTAGCAGTTCAGAAATGCAGCTGACCAAATGCAATTTGAAAAGCAAACTATCAATGAAGAATTTGGCAGGAATGAATGAAGAAAACCAGTCCCAAACAGTTCACTTTAGACACAAACCGAAAATTAAAATGAATGTGCAGAAATTTCAGAAATTATGAGCAAAATTGAAATAGATTAACTAGTTGGATGCAAAACAAATGGAACAACTACGAACACTGCTCGAAACTAGCTTAAGGAGCAATGAACCTAGTGATTTCTGAATTTGGCTATCAATTCAAATACAAACTGCAGCAAAGAAAAGAAAAATCAGAATCGAAACTGAAAACTCAAAACAAGCATGTGCAGAAATTCACCCACAAGCCAATGCGAAATTTGATGCACTAAGGAGGAGATCTGAAACAATGATTCACCAAACAAGGGCCTTTTGAAGTGCTGAAATCTAAAATGCAGAAACAAACATTTAGAAAGCAGAAACAAATTGAAGAATTCAGAATTTAACTTGGCACGCTAGCTAGAATTTGGCACGCAAGAAATAAAACTGCAACTAACTGAAATTGAATCTAATTGTCACCTAAACAAGCTCCTAACTACTTAACTTGAAGATTTAAAACCTAATTAAGCTAAATAATTCAGAGAATCGAAATCTAAGTTCTAATACAGAAATTCAAAAACAGAGTTCGTGCAGAAATGAAATCTACAGCTAAACAATGAAAATTAGCTAGCTAAACTACTCCTCAACCCTTCCCGAGCTCAAGAACTTCTTGGTCGTCAAGCAAGAGTTGGTTTCGAACCCCTAGGCTCAGCAAATCAGTGGAAAATCATTTCTGAAGTCGATTCTGCTCAAATCTGCGCTTGGCTGGAATTTACAATCCGATCCACTCTATCTCAACTGGTGGAGCTGCGATGATGATTTGAGAATCGTCTAAGCTCACCTGAGAACCCCTACAAGTGGCTCAGACGCTTGGAAATGGATTGTAGATGAGAAGAAAGTGGTCGGACTGAGGAATTGCCGAAACCCTCAAACAATCCCTTTTCCGGCGCAAATGGAGCTGAATTCTTCCAAGAAACTATCACCAAAGATTCAATTCTTGATCTAGGATGGAAGTTGAGGTGGTCACGCCTTCTTGGGAGAAAAATCTGAAGAAGCGATGAAGAACAAAACGAAGAACGCGAAGAACGGCGAAGACGTGACAAGGGTGAGCTGCGCAGAAAATTTTCTTAAGTATTTGGCATTGGACGGTCCAGATTGAATTGGATGAATCCAACGGCTGATCTTGCTCTGATTTGAGCCAAACTTTGAGGATGTTGATCAGGGGTCAGGATCTGCCTCGTGGTAGGTCGGATCCTCTAGATGTACAACGGATGGTCCAGATCAACTTAGTCTTTGAATGGACAATCTAGAGCCCTCCGAGCTTGATCCAACGGTTGATTTAGCTCTGATTGGGATGAAACTTTCAGATCATGATCAGAGTGCTTGATCAACCTTTACCCTAGCTCGGATTGCTTCAGATGGTCCCGGATGGCTCAGATCTAGCCGCTTTTGAATCGGGCGGCCCGGATTAATCGTAAGCTTGATAACTAGATCCGGGTCACTTCCGACTCAAGTTTGACCCAATATGCCCTAAGTCCATGAACCTTTCATGCCTACAAAAATAGATCAAGAATTTAGTGGTCAAATAATCAAAATATGTGTAAATTTGCAATTAAGTCCAAAATAAGAATAAGTTCTAAACCTAGGGCAATTTCACAATTAAGCAATAAAAACATAGGTCAAACATGGATTTTAGCAATTAAAATAATTAACAAAATAGTATCTATCAGTATCCAAGATATAATGATGATTGAAGATTTACAGAAGCAAGTTGCGGAATTAACCCAGCGTTTGGCAGCGCGGGATCTGGAAGATCGTGAGATCTCTGATGGTAACTCTAAGTCTCCTTTCGAAAACCCGTATCATCGTCGTGTTACATATCGGGAACACTATGGTCGAGAGGAACGATTTGGGGACTTTGGTTTCCAAGTGGATCTTCCTGATTTTTTTGGCACATTACAAGCGGAAGGATTCGTTGATTGGATCAACGAAGTAGAGAGGATTTTTGAATATAAAGAAGTACCTGATCACATCAAAGTAAAGTTGGTCGTTATCAAGTTAAAAGGTCGAGCTTCAGCATGGTGGGAGCAACTTCGACGATCACGGGAGAGACAAGGTAAATCCAAAATCACTGACTGGGAAAAAATGAAGAAACTAATGAGAACACAATTTCTTCCCTTCGGCTACACCCAAACATTGTATCAATGACTCCATACCTTGAGGCAAGGAGCTAGAACCGTTGACGACTATACAGAGGAATTCTATCAGCTTATTGCTCGGAATGATTTGTCCAAGACCGAGGAGCAGATGGTAGCGCGATATTTAGGGGGATTACGTCAACCCTTACAAGACACCCTGAGCCTTCACTCGCTCTGGACCATTGCGGAGGCCTATCAGCGAGCCTTGACAGTTGAAAAACAACTAAACCGAAGATCGACGACTAGGAGCGATCAAAACAATCAAGTTGTTCACCCTCAAGAGCCGCACCCTTCTCAGCAGCCACCTCAAGGTAACCCTAAGACCACTATCAAGTGTTTTCGCTGTGGTGAACAGGGGCATCAAGCTTCGGAGTGTAAAAGATCCCCAGATCAAAAAAACAAGACTCTGCTAGTTGAGGAAGACATAGAGGATGAACTCGAACAGATTGATGAGCCGATTTATGATGACTATATTGATGACGAGGTTCTTTATGGTGATGGTCATGAGACTCTCATCGTACGCAAGAGCCTACTGATCCCTAAGGAAGAATCTGAAGATGATTGGCTGAGAACCAACATTTTTCACACGACGTGCACGGTTGCAGACAAAGTTTGCAAGATGATCATTGATAGTGGAAGCTGTGAAAATATTGTATCCGAAGAAGCTGTTCAAAAGCTACAGTTGAAGATAGATCGTCATCCAAAATCCTACAAGTTATCATGGCTAAGTAAAGGAAGTGAGGTAACCATAGATAGGAGGTGTCTTTTATCTTTCTCTATTGGCAGCAAGTATTATGATCGAACATGGTGTGATGTTGTGTCAATGGACGCATGTCACGTATTGTTGGGATGACCATGGCAATATGATCGCAACGTCATTCATGATGGGTGGAAGAACACATACACCCTCAGCATCAAAGGGAGGAACATAGTATTGGCTCCCCGACGAGAAGAACCCCTTCAAATTTGGTAACCAATAAATCTACACCACTTTCTATATCCAGATTTTTGAATGAGATGAAGCACAGAGATGTAGTCTATGCTTTGCTTCCTTTCAAAAGCAATGTAATAGACCCGGACTCGGATCTACCAGCTGAAGTGCAACAACTCTTATCAGACTTCGCTGAGTTGATGGTCGAAGACCTTCCTCCAGGACTCCCCCCTATGAGAGATATTCAGCATCAGATTGATCTCGTCCCGGGGTCAAGCTTGCCTAACCGACCGACATACCGTCTTAACCCTAAGGATGCCGAAGAGCTACGACGACAAGTTATGGCGCTATTGAGACAAGACTATATTCGCGAGAGTATGAACCCCTGTGCAGTCCCTACCCTACTTGTACCAAAGAAAGACGGTTCATGATGCATGTGTGTTGATAGATGACCTGAGGGTGTCTGTGCAGATCCATCAAAGATAGAGGCAATCTTAGAGTGGTCACAGCCAAAAATCATTCATGACGTTCGAAGTTTCCATGGATTGGCCTCTTTCTATCGTCGGTTCATTCAAAACTTTAGTACCTTAATTGCTCCTATAACTGAGTGTCTCAAGGAGCGGAAAATCAAGTGGAGTGAAGCAGCTATGACTAGTTTTCAGCGGTGAAACAAAAGATGACCGAAGCACCTGTTCTAGCACTTCCAGATTTCGACAAACTGTTCGAAGTAAACCGTGACGCATCTAGCATTGACATTGGTAGTGTTCTAAGTCAATCAGGACGCCCTATTGCCTTCTTCAGTGAGAAACTATCTAGTGTCAAGAAAAATTATTCTACCTATAGCTGGAATTCTATGTTATTGTGCAATCCTTAAAGCATTGGCGCAATTATCTCGTGCAGAAGGAATTTATCTTATTCACAGATCATGAGGCTTTGAAGTACATCAACAGTCAACATAAGTTGAGTAGTCGACACGCTAAGTGGATAAATTACTTGCAGGAGTTCACCTTTACATTGAAGCATCAATCAGGGAGACGCCGAACTCGAGGACGAGTTCTCTTCAACTCCGGGAGACTGATGCTGGAGGGGATCCAAAATAATATTCAGATTTATATATTTAAGATTTTTTTTAATTGGTTATATATTTTTATTTAATTTGTTCCTAGATATTAGGAAACCAAATCTTGTTGGGTTTTTTTAATTGGTTATATATTTTTGTTTAGTTTGTTCCTAAATCTTAGGAACTAAGTTTTGTTGGTTAAATTTGTTCCTAAATTTTAGAAGACTAAGTCTGGTTAGTTTAGAGTTTTTTTAGAGATATGAGTGCTATATAAACTCATACTTAGATGATGTTAAGGACAAGTTTTTTAGATATTGAATCAATTTGCTTCGCTTAAGCCACGTTACGGCTATATCTCTATTTTTCTCTTCTCGCTCTTGTTTTTCTCAATAAGGTTTAAGCCCAGTTTTGGCTATTCCTTATCTCGTTATTACTTTCTTATTCTTTTCTCGTAAATCCCTCTGAAACTTTTCGTCCCAGAATAATCTATTTTCTACCCGACGTCACTTCAATACCATATCAAAAAAATAAAAATCTATCATTCTCTCCACAATAAAAAAAAATCCTATAATTTTTTTATGGACCATACATTATCAACTTTTTTTGCATAATTAATTACTGGCCTCATCCATATTATTAATTTTGAGATAAAAGAATAAGTTTAAATCTTCACTACTATTTTTAAATTACAATTCTCAAACTTTACATCTATAATGATTAGAGTGATTTTTTCCCTTCGATTTTTTCATTTTACAAACCTCTTTAAAAACATCCTAGATGCCCTAAATGTGTATAAGTTATGCATTGTGATGGCATTAATAAGTTACAATTGTGTCAAAATTCATTGATACCGATGCCCTAGCTTTTGCAACAATATTAACCAACATCAAATAATTAATTAAGATGTCGATCGTTATAAGAAGAATGTCTTGACTTTCTTCATTGTTTATATATTCAGCTTACAAAAAATGATCTTAATTAAGCATGTTGTTATTTATCGATCGAGTTTATATATTTATTAATAATTGAATTAGCATTGCTGAATGAAGAAATTAAAGTGAAAACTAATTAACCGATTAATAATCAACCGCTACACGATGAGCAATTTGGGACCAAGTCGATGGCGTTCGAGCAGCCTTCCTCTTCGCTAACGACTTGGAGCTGCAGCTCGCTCTCCAGCGGCGGCAAGTTCAAGTCCAGCCACTGCAGCTGCTTCCTCGCCGCCGTCGCCGTCGCCGTCGCTCCCGGCTCCACTGCCGCCGTCGCCGCCGTCTTGTGTCGGCGCATGTGGCCTCCGAGGGCCTGCCCCATCGCGAACGTGAGGCCGCAGACAGGGCAGGCGTGCGCCGCCCTGCTGGACTCCACCCTTCTCCTCAGGCTCAGCATCTGCCGCCGCCGCGCGTGGGCCGTCCGGTGACCGCCTAACGCCTGGAACGTCGCGAACCTCCGGCAGCACGTCTTGCACTCGTACATCAGCTGATCTCCTCCGGCCATTAATTAATCATAAATTAACCTCGTAGGAGGATTAAAAGACTGCGTACGTCTGCTGGCTGCTTGTACGTGCATGCACTTGACAAGGCCGGAGCAAGTTATATATATAACGACGATCGAGATCTTCGCGCCATGACTGGAAGGGAAGAAGAGAAGTCACGCCACGGAGTCCGCACCGCGTTTCCCGCACATCAGGCCAGGAATAGTAGCTAGTGCAGATCCTGCAGGATATATTCCCTCTCTATATATCACGTAATCTAGTGCAATAGTTTGACCTAGTTGACCTTGTCGTTTAGGTCAATTATACAATAAAAAATCTAATCGATATCACTTTGAGAAGAAGAAGAAGAAGACGATCCACCTGATTTTGCCGCCTAGTGAAGAACCCTAGCTAGCTAACTCGGGGGCTCAGTGCATGTGCTGACAGTTCATGCATATGATGCATGCGTGACGAATTAAAGATTTTGTGTTGTGTTCTATAGCTGGATTTGTAGACCGCAAGTCAAATTGAATGAGTAGTGGAGTGAGAGCTGTGAACTGACTGACTGCGTTCGAGCTGGAACACACACGGTCTGTCTGTGAGAACAGAAGGAAATCCTTAATTAATTATATATCAGATCATATTTATGTGTATGTGTATCTTTATGATATATGTTTCCATCATTTTTATTTATTTATTTAAAAAAAAACAAAATTCTCGTAGCGACAGCCACGATTGAAGCAGATAATAAATGTATATATTTTGTAATATCTGATTAATTAATTACCAACAAGTGCCGTGATGGACAAGTTGTAAAGATGCATGGGTTGAATGGCAGTAATTCTACAATATCTAAAGGTATATTATAATTTTCTTGCAGTTAAACGTAAATCAGAGAAGAAGAGTCATTATGCTCACCGATATCATACTCACCGTTCAAAAAGAGATCGACAATTTACCAAAGGACGTACCTAAGTATTGATATTTATCAAAAAGCGTACCATGGTTTCAATGTTACCAAATGACGCACATATTTAAGTAAACTTCCTCTTATACCCCTACCGTCAAGTACTGCATGCATTTCTCTTTCTCATTCTCATTCTCCTTTGTCAGTAACGAATTTCGAGACGGACCATAAAGAGATTTACTTTATATTTTGATTTTTATATTATGGAACTTTTCTCAAAACAAAAAATATTAAAATTAATTAAAATATTTTTATTAAATTAAAACTAAAATAACATTTCAGCCACCCACGTTGGGCCTGAAATGGTTCCATTTCAGGCCCAACGTGGGGCTGAAATGTTTCCATTTCAAGCCCAACGTGCACAATATTAAGGGTCTTTTCTCGATTCTTTGTTATTACATTTTAACACCTCGGAGAAGTCTAAATAAACAATGGATAGCAAATTTGAACTCCTTATAACCTCAAAAATCCACAGGAACTGAAAATTTTACAATGAAGTTCTCTAGGTCAATCAGTGGCCTTTTAGGGTCATTGGGCCTGAAATGGTTCCATTTCAGGCCTAATGATCCTAAAAGGGCTAATGTGTCAAAATCCACTGATTGACCTAAAGAGCTTCGATTGTAAAAATTTCAGTTCCTGTGGATTTCTGAGATTACAAGGAGTTCAAATTTGCTATCCATTGTTTATTTGGACTTTCCGAGGTGTTAAAATGTAATAATGAAGAACCGAGAAAACACCTTTAATATTGGGCATGTTGGGGCTGAAATGGGCACGTTGGGCCTGAAATGAAACATTTCAGGCCTAATGATCCTAAAAGGGCTAATGTGTCAAAATCCACTGATTGATCTAAAGAGCTCCGATTGTAAAAATTTCAGTTCCTGTGGATTTCTGAGGTTAGAAGGAGTTCAAATTTGCTATCCATTGTTTATTTAGACTTCTCCGAGGTGTTAAAATGTAATAATGAAGAACCGAGAAAACACCTTTAATATTGGGCATGTTGGGGCTGAAATGGGCACGTTGGACCTGAAATGGAAACATTTCAGACCCACGTTGGGCCTGAAATGGTTTATGAACTAATGACCTTAAAAGGCCTAATGTGTCAAAACTCACTAATTGACCTAGAGAGCTCCGATTGTAAAAATTTCAGTTCCTGTGGATTTTTGAGGTTACAAGGAGTTCAAATTTGCTATCCATTATTTATTTGGACTTCTCTGAGGTGTTAAAATGTAATAATGAAGAACCGAGAAGAAACACACATTAGACCTTTTAGGGTCATTGGGCCTGAAATGGTTGGACAACTATTGCATTGGTGATATCTAATATATAGATGTTTGGACACCTAAAACATCATCTCCTACCTCTAACCTCTCTATTCATATGAAATTTTCAGAAATCCAGATATGGGAGGTCTATCAGTGGGTTTTGGTCAAAACTCACTGATATTTCTAAACTACTCCTATTTGATTGGTGATATCTAATATATAGATGTTTGGACACCTAAAACATCATCTCCTATCTCTACCCTCTCTATTCATATGGAGTTTTCAGAAATCCAGATATTGGAGGTCCATCAGTGAGTTTTGACCAAAACTCATTGATATTTCTAAACTACTCCTATTTGATTGGTGATATCTAATATATAGATGGTTGGACACCTAAAACATCATCTCCAACTTCTAAACTCTCTATTCATATGGAGTTTTCAGAAATCCAGATATGATAGGTCCATCAGTGGGTTTTGGTCAAAACCCACTGATATTTCTAAACTACTCGTATTTGATTAGTGATATCTAATATATAGATGTTTGGACACCTAAAATATCATCTCCTACCTCTAACCTCTCTATTCATATGGAGTTTTCAGAAATCCAAATATGGTAGGTCCATCAGTGGGTTTTGGTCAAAACCCACTGATATTTCTAAACTACTCATATTTGATTGGTGATATCTAATATATAGATGTTTGGACACCTAAAACATCATCTCCTACCTCTACCCTCTCTATTCATATGGAGTTTTCAGAAATCCAGATATGGGAGGTCTATCAGTGGGTTTTGGTCAAAACTCACTGATATTTCTAAACTACTCCTATTTGATTGGTGATATCTAATATATAGATGTTTGGACACCTAAAACATCATCTCCTACCTCTACCCTCTCTATTCATATGGAGTTTTCAGAAATCCAGATATTGGAGGTCTATCAGTGGGTTTTGGTCAAAACTCACTGATATTTCTAAACTACTCTTATTTGATTGGTGATATCTAATATATAGATGTTTGGACACCTAAAACATCATCTCCTACCTCTACCCTCTCTATTCTTATGGAGTTTTCAGAAATCCAGATATTGGAGGTCCATCAGTGAGTTTTGACAAAAACTCACTGATATTTCTAAACTACTCCTATTTGATTGGTGATATCTAATATATAGATGGTTGGACACATAAAACATCATCTCCTACCTCTAACCTCTCTATTCATATGGAGTTTTGAGAAATCCAGATATGGTAGGTCCATCAGTGGGTTTTGGTCAAAACCCACTGATATTTCTAAACTACTTCTATTTGATTGGTGATATCTAATATATAGATATTTGGACACCTAAAACATCATCTTCTTCCTCTACCCTCCCTATTCATATGGAGTTTTCAGAAATCCAGATATGGGAGGTCCATTAGTGAGTTTTGACCAAAACTCATTAATG
Organism: Boesenbergia rotunda; assembly: GCA_024364735.1. Taxonomy (NCBI): domain Eukaryota; kingdom Viridiplantae; phylum Streptophyta; class Magnoliopsida; order Zingiberales; family Zingiberaceae; genus Boesenbergia; species Boesenbergia rotunda. The sequence continues at coordinate 101,822 of JAGFNQ010000895.1, forward strand.
GACCTCCCATATCTGGATTTCTGAAAACTCCATATGAATAGAGAGGGTAGAGGTAGGAGATGATGTTTTAGGTGTCCAAACATCTATATATTAGATATCACCAATCAAATTGGAGTAGTTTAAAAATATCAATGGGTTTTGACCAAAACCCACTGATGGACCTACCATATCTGGATTTCTGAAAACTCCATATGAATAGAGAGGTTAGAGGTAGGAGATGATGTTTTAGGTGTCCAAACATCTATATATTAGATATCACTAATCAAATACGAGTAGTTTAGAAATATCAGTGGGTTTTGACCAAAACCCACTAATGGACCTACCATATCTGGATTTCTGAAACTCCATATGAATAGAGAGGTTAGAGGTAGGAGATGATGTTTTAGGTGTTCAACCATCTATATATTAGATATCACCAATCAAATAGGAGTAGTTTAGAAATATCAGTGAGTTTTGGTCAAAACTCACTGATGGACCTCCAATATCTGGATTTCTGAAAACTCCATATGAATAGAGAGGGTAGAGGTAGGAGATGATGTTTTAGGTGTCCAAACATCTATATATTAGATATCACCAATCAAATAGAAGTAGTTTAGAAATATCAGTGAGTTTTGACCAAAATCCATTGATAGACCTCCCATATCTGGATTTCTCAAAACTCACTGATGGACCTCCAATATCTGGATTTCTGAAAACTCCATATGAATAGAGAGGGTAGAGGTAGGAGATGATATTTTAGGTGTCCAAACATCTATATATTAGATATCACCAATGCAATAGGTGTCCAACCATTTCAGGCCCAATGACTCTAAAAGGCCTAATGTGTGATTTCTTCTCGGTTCTTCATTATTACATTTTAACACATCGGAGAAATCCAAATAAATAATGGATAGCAAATTTGAACTCCTTGTAACCTCAGAAATCCACAGGAACTGAAATTTTTACAATCGGAGCTCTCTAGGTCAATCAGTGGGTTTTGACACATTAGGCTTTTTAAGGTCATTGGTTCATGAACCATTTCAGGCTCACGTTGGGCCTGAAATGTTTCCATTTCAGGCCTAACGTGGGCCTGAAATGGTTCCATTTCAGGCCCAACGTGGGCCTGAAATGTTTCTATTTCAGGCCCAACGTGGGCATTTCAGCCCCAACATGTCCAATATTAAAGGTGTTTTCTCGGTTCTTCATTATTACATTTTAACACCTCGGAGAAATCCAAATAAACAATGGATAGCAAATTTGAACTCCTTGTAACTTCATAAATCCACAGGAACTGAAATTTTTACAATCGGAGCTCTCTAGGTCAATCAGTAGATTTTGACACATTAGCCCTTTTAGGATCATTAGGCCTGAAATGGAACCATTTCAGGCCCACGTTGGGCCTGAAATGTTTCCATTTCAGGCCTAACGTGAACCAGGCCCAATGTGGGCCTGAAATGTTTCCATTTCAGGCCCAACGTGCCCATTTCAGCCCCAACATGCCCAATATTAAAGATGTTTTCTCGGTTCTTCATTATTACATTTTAACACCTCGGAGAAGTCCAAATAAACAATGGATAGCAAATTTGAACTCCTTGTAACCTCAGAAATCCACAGGAACCGAAATTTTTACAATCAGAGCTCTCTAGGTCAATCAGTGGATTTTGACACATTAGCCTTTTAGGATCATTAGGCCTAAAATGGAACCATTTCAGGCCCACGTTGGGACCCAACGTGGGCCTGAAATGTTTCCATTTCAGGTGCAATGACCCTAAATGGCCACTGATTGACCTAGAGAGCTCCGATTGTAAAAATTTCAGTTCCTATGGATTTCTGAGGTTACAAGGAGTTCAAATTTGCTATCAATTGTTTATTTGGACTTCTCCGAGGTGTTAAAATGTAATAACAATGAATCGAGAAAAGAACCTTAATATTGGGCACGTTGGGCCTGAAATGGAAACATTTCAGCCCCACGTTGGGCCTGAAATGGAACCATTTCAGGCCCAACGTGGGTGGCTGAAATGTTATTTTAGTTTTAATTTAATAAAAATATTTTAATTAATTTCAATATTTTTTGTTTTGAGAAAGGTTCCATAATATAAAAATCAAAATATAAAGTAACATCTCTTTATGATCCGTCTCGAAATTCGTTACTGACAAAGGGAAAGATAAAGAGAATTTGAATGAGAAAGAGAAATGCATGCAGTACTTGACGGTAAGGGTATAAGAGGAAGTTTACTTAAATATGTGCGCCCTTTGGTAATATTAAAATCATGGTACGTCTTTTGATAAATACCAATATTTAGGTACGTCTTTTGATAATTTGCGGAAAAGAGATATTGGTGAGCTAGCTATTAGGGGAAGTACTAATTATTGTAGGCTTATTAGAATTATAAAAATCCACTTTACTATATATCTCTCGTTTGAAAAACACACCATCTCTTAGTTCCGTTCTATCTAAATTTTGCATCTCACGTTTGAAGTACTAAATTTTGCTCCCGGAGCTATGATGCAGTGGTAGGACGATTAGTCACTATCTTAGGCATTCGTGATTCGATTTCCAGTTACGGCGTATTTGGAGGAATTTTTTCTTCAAATGGGGTGCGAACCCTAGGACGCTAGGCTTGTAAACCACTTACCGCGAGCACTTTTCGATTTATCTTGGTGATCGGTGAGAAACTTTCGTAGGATCGAGCCGATCATCCAAATTCGTCTGCTATCTGATTCAACATGAATTTTGCATCTCGATAGTCAATAAAGGTACGATCGAAGAGAAATTTTGTCATTGAGTTTTAGTGTGGTTCACAGCTAGGCACATAACTGATGATGCTGATCAATGAGACCTAATATTTAGGGAGGCATAACTTTTGACTCCGGATTTGAATTCAATGACTGCACATCTAGAATTAAAAAATCTACGTTTATTATTGGGAAACCCGTAACTATTAATTTTTGAATCCAAATTCTACCGTTTAGATCTTTTAGGAATTGTTTTACTATTTTTAATACTTTTTATTTTAATATTATTTAAGACATTTTTTGATATTTCTGATATTTTGGGATTAGGGATTGTTTATATTAGCATCTCATTTTATTAATTAATTTCGGTTTATTACAAATTAACTTTTCTTTTGTTATAAAGTTGCTTTCTTTTTTTTACCATATTAGAATTGAGATCTAAGATTTAAAAAAAAATCTTTTTTAGTCTTAGGGGTCTTTAAACACCTATTCAGTAGTTACATAAAAATTAATCCCTTGATTATTAACGAAGTTCCCTTTTTAGCAAATGATGGTTTTCTCTTTATTTTCTTCGAGTTCTCTTCTTATCTTCTCCTTAATTTATTTTCTCATCATCTCACAAGATAATCACTATCATATCCGATATCATATACTATACTTTTTGATCAAAACCTTACCAATGAGAATAAGGGTCGGGCATCCTTACTAATTCATACTCTTTCATAATAAATCATAAATCCTAAACCTTTCAATAATCCCAAAAGGATGATCCTATTGTTTTTTATAATTTCTCAAACACCTAATTTTTCGTTCTAAAAAATAAACACATTCACTAAATAAAAAATTCTATTTAGTAAAAGAGATTAATTCTATGTTGTTTAATTAGCAACTAAATAATTTTCACATTTGGTCCTTTTTAATTATCATAGAAATAAGAGATTTATTTGCTAGGATTTAATTTTAGAATAATGATTGGGAGAGTGAAAATCATAGTGAATGATGTGACACCTTACATGCACGATCTCCGACGGGTTCATCATGCCCCCCAGAATATAGTTTGATTCGGGGCGACGGTCTAAGACCGTCGATGATGTCCAAGCGATAATCGGACGTGTGCATGTAAAGTGTCACGTCATGCCATATCATTCACTATGATTTTTACTCTTCCATCTTCACTCTTCCTATTATTGCTCTTAATTTTAATCTCTAATTTATCGTAGAAAACTATAGTTGAATCTTAGTGAAACTCAACCAAAATCTCAAAGGAATATCTAACTAATCAATAGTTCAATTATCCAGACAAATGTATCTAATCAATGTCTTAGGAATCCCCAAAAGAAGGTAATTAGTAAATTAATTATTGTTATCCCATCATCAACGTCCTTATCATGCACGGATAACAACACACTGCTACGACCAACGGAAACAGAAAGAAAGAGCACATTACACCTGGCAACGAGAAGATTGTGATTGATTTGAGTTAATCCACTTCGAGGAGATTAGCACTAATTAATACAAATTTCCACGCTCCTTTTGTCATCTTAATCGCTGTAATTTGGGAGATTAGGACGAGTGTTAAGGAGGCAGGTGTTTAATAGTTTAATTACTCTCGTAGGTGACGGTGATTATGAAGTCTCACTGTTGGATGGCGATGGGATAACCACTCTCACGCTAATTAATTAAATAATTAATTAATTGCTAGGTTTTGGTGGGTTAGGGAAGGTAGACGGGCACAGGGATGATTGGGATATTAAAGTTATGTTTATTATTGGTTGGTTATAATCAACTAATTAACTGCCTATTTTTTTGCATTTAAATAAATATTTATTATTATTAATTAATAATAGATAAAAGAATGAGAGAACAAAATTTTCTAATTTTGTGTTATTACAAAAAGACTTCCAACCAAAATATTTTGATAAGTGTGCATAGATAACGTCTATACATTAGTTTTCCTCGTGATTGATCAAGAAACGATACATAAAAAAAATTCAATATGTGACATGACAAACATCTATGAACATAAACATCTTCCTATCCTAGAATTGCCACAAACAAGGTCCCTTGTTTTTGAGTGGAAAAGCCAATTCCTAGTAGTTAGAGTAGTGAGGTGTCTCCATTGGAGTCACCTCTAATAGACTAGAGTCTTAACTAGGATTATTCTAATGATTGAGTTTTTTTTACTTAAATTGAGATTTACTAAGACTATCAACTCTCACAACTCACACCAAGAGCTTATCTTTGATAGCTTCACTTCATCATCAAAATTATCTCCCACTACATTACTCATCCCTTGGATGCATTGAGGTCACAACTCACTCGGAGTGTTATCCTTCACTTATGTAATTTACCTTCTAGTTACCATCAATACTATGCCTTGATGTTCCTTATCTTATGATCTCTCAAATGTCTTATACTATTCTTCTCTGATATTCAACGAATATCAATTCACTGAGTCAATCAACTTAACCACGTTAAGTCAAGTTTGTTTTGTTGTTCCTCGAATGTCTCTTGCATTTTCTTCAAACTTTATTGAATTTCCAAATTTTTGAGCATGTTGTTTTAACTATGCTATGTCATTGATGAGATAAGTCAAGATAAGATCACGTAGCCTCGAAAGGGGGAGATAAGTCAAGGGTGTTGCTTGCGTGCTTATGGGGAGACTCCTCGCTCGGGCAAGCACTCTCCTGATCAAGGCTCCTCTAAGCATGGTCATTTGATCGCAAATCTAATACGCCCAAGAACTTCCCTTAGAGAATCCTCCCGACCGGGTAGTTCCTCCTGACCGGGTAACCTCCGCCGAGCAAGTAATTCTTGTCCTAGGTATAATCAAATCCAATATGTTATCAAAGGCAATAAATATTCATGAGGAGCGCCATGATAGTAGAGGAAGTTTTAATTATCGAATGATTGAAACGTACGTTAATAATTGCCTTTATTGACTATTATATTAGCTTTAATGATACGTTAGTCAATAATATCCGGAAAGATAAACAACCAGGAAGAGGAGAATAATGGAGGGAATCAACGACAATAGGAAGATAGGTTCAGAAAAAATACAAGAACTCACTCTCTTTCTCTTTTGCTCTTTCAATTTACCTTAAGTCCATTTCGGATTTCTGACTAGAGCATCGGAGTGGTAATTGTCGGGACCCTCCCGGTGCAATTCTAACACTCTGCTTCCAAAGTTTTGCCATCTTTTCAAGTAGTGGTGTCAAAGTCAAAGACCAGTCTACCATCACCAGTAGGTCGTCTGCTTGCGCTTCGTCTTCCAGAATATTTTGACACCGTATGTGGGAATGTCTTCTTTCACCAGAAGTCAAGAGTTTAGATGGATGATACTGGCAAACCTACAAGTTTGTCTTTAACTCATGGAGAGTTGGATTGAATAGTAGCCGCTTGTAAAAGGAGCATTAGAGCATCAACAAATCCAGCAGGTGACTTCTAAGGTGGTGTCGACTTCAGTAAAAAGATGTCCAGAGCATTAGTCACCCTTGGTCCCTCCCATAGTGGATCCCCATGGCCAACTAGGGAATCCTATGGGCATGGCTCAGAGGGCACCCTCTACGGCCTCCAGCTCACTGCCGCAAGACCTGAAACAAGGAAGGGTTATAGGCTTTAATCTACTGACAAGTCATGAGGTGTCACCATTTTCTCAAAGCATCATAGAAGACTCATTGCCTCACCATTTTCAATCACCAACTATAGGGGAATATCATGGCATCACCAACCCTAAAGATCATGTGTACAAGTTTGAAAATGCCACTCTTTTGTACCAGTATACTGATGGAGTAAAGTGTAGGGTACTCATGTTGGTGCCATGATTAGTTTTGATGTGATCAACCAAGTTAAGTTAGGTTATGTTGGTTTTTGATTCCTTTGTCTAAGTGTGCAGGAACTTAGGAGCAGAGGAAGTTGAGTGTAAGACGCAGTGGATGAGAAGAATTGCACGGGGAAGTGAGTCGACAGGCTCGGTGCATCCGAGGGACGCGGAAGCTATGGAAAAGTACACCAGTGGAGCAAGAAGGACGTGCGCAACGTCCGAGGGACGAGAAGTCGGAAGGAAGGATGCTCGAGGGGCGAAAGGCCGAAGTCGGGTTCGGGTGAGCCTAACTCCGGTTGGTTAGAAATCACCCAAAGAAGACCTGCTGAAATTTGGTTAGCGAGTTGCTGACCAAAGGCTTCTCAGGCGCCCGTATGGATACGGGCGGCGCTCGGGATCTCGGGCGCTTGAGCACTCATGCGCCTGAGCACTTGGGCGCCCGTGTGCATACAGGCACCTGGGAGTCCATAGTTATCAATCAATCTACCGTTTGTGACCGTTGCGCTGTGGATAACTCTCAGGCCACGTGTCAGGCACCCTGAAGCACTCAAGCGCCCCAGTACTGCTACGTCAGCAAACGGATAAGTTTGATCGGGGCTATAAATAAGCCCCTAGAGCTCAATTTCAATTCATCCATCAACTGCATAAATCAAAGTCTATAAAAGGCTTCTCCGCCAGAAGGAGATTTTGATAGTGAGCTTCAATCATTTTGGATTAGCAACCACTTAGGTTACAATCAAGTAAATTTCTGTGTCTGAGCTTTTTACTAGTTTAATTTGTCTATGTTTGTTTTAACTAATTATTGTAAGCCATCATGAATATTGTGTGGAAGAATGTTGTTTGTCGGTATGGAATTCCCTATAAACTAGCGTCTGATAATGAGAGACAATTCCAAGGAAAAAAATTGAAAGATTGGTGTAAAGGCCTTGACATTCAAAAGGCTTTCAACTCGGTTGCTTACCTTCAGAGCAATGACTAAGCTAAGTGGTCAATTGAGAGATTATCCAAGGTATCAAGATCAAGTTGAATCATGTTAGTGAATGTTGGGTGGATGAACTTCCAAGCATCCTTTGAGCATATTAGACTACGCCAAAGGAGAGCACATGTCAGACTTATTGGGGATGCAAGGTTGCAAACATAGTCTCTCATTGAAAACACATAAGAAAGATCATAAGCTTATAAGGGAAAGATATCTCCATTGGTATACGGCAAAATCATGAGGGCTTAGGCTCAAAGTGGGCAATATCATATCATTGTGGAGATATCTAAATTTCATTTGGTCTTGACAATTGGTATTAGAGTCAGGTCGCTCTTCACTGGACTAACCGTCGAAAGAAGCACGAGCTTGAGCCATGATCCTAATCTAACCATGTGGGTTAAGCCTTGAACAAAGGAAATGTAGACTCCCGTGTCTTGATTAAGAGAACCAGACACCAGGCAGAGAAGTCCTAGTTGCGGCTAAGCGGTAAAGTTCTAGTAGATCGAGTGGACCGAGGGGCAGAAAGTCCTGGTGGATTGAGAATCGGATATCAAATAGAAAAGCTTTCCACTTGAGGGGGAGTCTGTGGTCTTTTATTTGAGGGGGGAATTGTTGGAGTTGCAAGATTGCAAGCATAGTCTCACAAACACATGGGAAAGGTCATAGGCATCTCTATTGGTATAAGGCCCTTTGAAGAGAGCTCAAGAGTAAAACAATGAGAATTTAGACCTAAAGTGGACAATATCATATGTGGAGATATCTAAATTTCTTTTGATCATAACAAGACTCCCTTCCATCTAGTTTATGGAGGAGAAGCAGTCATCCCAGTCGAAGTGTGGGAAGAATCGGTAAGGCGACACACTTATGATTCAATTGGTAATGACCAAAGGTGGATTCTCAATCTTGACTTGGTAACAAAAGTTAGAGATAGAGCAGTCGTCTAGCTGGATGCTTATCGTCAACAAATGAAGTAGACATACAATAAAAGAGGGATCCCTCTGGACTTTCAGGTAGGAGATCTTGTATGAAAGTAAGCGAGGTCAGTCGGGAGGTTAGTAAGTTGAAGCCGCAGTGGAGTGGCCCATACCGGGTCATGGGCAAAGTGACAAACGGGAGTTATTATTTGCAAGAGCTAAGTGGGAAAAATTAGATTGGTCATGGAGTACCAATGACTTGCAACCTTATCGAATTCAATAAGTATGATTTTTGTTTCTTTACCTACTAATGCACTTGACCACTCTTTATATCGTGTATATACTTGATTTTAATGAAGGTACAAGTCAAAAGGAGTTGCAAGACTCTCTTAGTGTGGCTTATTCACTCGTAGTGTGGCTCAACCCTCCTGATCGGGAGCTATTAAGATGTCTTAGTGTGGCTTAACCTCCCTGATTGGGAGTTATCAAAAACTCTTCGCTCTTAGTGTGGCTCAACCTCCCTGTTCGAGAGCTATCAAGTAGCCTTTAGTGTGGCTAATCTACCTCTAGTATGACTTAACCTCCTAAATGATGTTCCATACAAGAGAAGTCAGAAGGCAAAAACTATAACATTAGATGTGGTAATCTTGAAGTACAGAAATAGCCTTGGTAGAAAGTCCAAAAAAGTAAAATTACAAATATGGCTATTGGTCGGATTTTTCTGAGTCAGGGAGCTCCTCCCATACTTTCTACAGACTTAGGAAACCTAAATCAGTCGAGGCAAGTGTCTCACTTGGATAATCTGCTTTATGATACCCCCGAAACCTTACTACATTCTCTTCCAAATTTGGGTGCCAAGTGGGTCAAAGTATTCTTGGGACTTCGAAAACTCTTCCTTAAAAGCAGTACGATGTTCTTCCTCCTTAGACTAGTGTTCCTCCAGCTTTGTCGTTTCATGTTCTCGCTCCATCAATGCTTCATTTTGCTGGATCAGAGCCTCTTGAAGTTACTCCTTGAGGGTATCGATGGTCTCTAAGTCCCGGGTCAGTTGTGTAGGGGTTCGGATGACCGTCTAGAGAGGGTGAATAGACATTGCCCCTCAATTATTCGGTTCTCTTCCTACAACATTAGTTTGCGCATACGGAAATACAATTAATTAAAACACTAACAAGAAGAGACAAGCCGATTTACGTGGTTCAAAGATGATGCTCCTACTCCACGGCTGCCGTAAGGTGAACGATCCTTATAAGTTAGTGGATTAGTCCTTGAAAAATCTCCGGCTAGCTCGTGTAGCTCTTTGTGGGTGGAGACCTCGCCACAACCTCGCACAAGCACACAAGAGCTTGGTAGACTACTAATAGGGGTTCACCACCTCTATTTCGTCAATCTTGCTCAAGCAAACTGAGTTCTCTTAAATAGAAATCGTTTGATAATCCAGCCGTTACCAGTTGACTGGTGCCAACACCAGTGGCACCAGTCGACTGATAGCTATTGAATTTGAACGTTACAACCCAACATTCAAATTCAGCCAACACCAGTCGACTGCATAGAAAGATCAGTCGACTGATCTTTTTGTGCTCTCAACCAGTCGACTAAACCCATACTAGTCGATTGGTAAAATCCTAAACTTAGGGTTTCCTTTCTCGAGCACATTTCACTCGCACTCGGACCCTCATGATTCACTTGACTCTAGGGGTGTCAAAAATCAATACGACCCGACGACCCAACCCAAATCGACCCGAAAAAAAATTGGGTTCGGGTTGAACTTTTTCGGGTTCGGGTCGGGTTCGGGTTAGAGGGTTTCGGGTTAAAAATTTTCTGGTCAGGTTTGGGTCTGGTTCGGGTCGGGTTTGGGTTAGAGGGTTTCGGGTTAAAAATTTTCTGGTCGGGTTTGGGTCTGGTTCGAGTCGACCCGAATTTAATATTTAGTGGATTTTTAGGGTTAAATCAAATTTTATTTTAAAAATTAAGATATTTTTATGTATATTAATATCAATATAAGTATGATCATGATGGAGTATTGAGATAAAAGTGAAGAATTATAGGAAAAATAGCGAAAAAATGCTTTGAATTGGTTTTTCGGGTTATTCGGATTATTCGGGTCGGGTTCGGGTTGGTCGGGTTCGGGTTTCGGCGTTTCAGGTTGAAATCGGGTTCGGGTTGGGAGTTTAAAAAAAAATTCCAACCCGACCCGACCTACCCGAATTGACACCCCTACTTGACTCTTCATCACAACCTTGACCTATTGCTTTCAAGCCTTCTTCGCTTTGGCTCTCATCCCTTGAATGCATACAAGCCTGCAGCTCGTCCTCATGCCATCATTCGCATATGTCTTGAAGTGTGCTTCCCTCGGCTCATCGTTGCTGCCTTGTCCACGGTCCCTCGGATGCACTATCCTTCACCGGACCCGAAACTATCAAGTTGAGTCTATGTATATCCTACAGAACTTACATACTCAAATACACATATCAAATACAAGGATAAGACTAACTTAAACCCTTTGTCCAAACATCAAAACACATGGTTATATGAACCATAGATTGTCTCAACAAGTTGTCCTTCCCGAGCAGAGAGCTGCTGAGTCAAAGACATAATGTCTTCATTTTCTTGTTTATCTAGGCCTCATGTGAGCTTGTTCTGCACAAAGTTGCTCCTTCTCCAGCTCTAGTGGAGCGATCCGCTCAATATAAAGTAGATTCTCCTTCCGCTGAGCTTCCGCCAATTCACTTTCCAGAGAGGTGCGGAAGTGAGTCAGCTCATCTCTCTATCGATGCGCCACATTGGCTTGTAGTAGAGATTCTTGGCGGGCTCGGGCGGCATCTGCTATGGCTTCCTCCGACGCTTGGGAGGGGCATGTTAGTTGGGCCTCTAGCTCGGCAACCCATTTATGTAAAGTTTCTAATTACCTCACCACTAGTGGCACGCGATTATACAAGTCCAAGTGTTCGGTCCATAACTGTCGGTAATGATCTAGATATGTACTGAATTAACAGGCAAAGTTAAAAATAACTTTGAACTAAGACCTTAACTTCGACATGGAATCGTTCATGCAAGAGCTGACCTCCAAAATAGGCTTTGACTTTAGTTTCTTGGCATAGGCGTTGTTCTTCAGCATGGAAAGGAAGCTTCTCGAATGGGCAGACCCAACTATTCGTGTTGTTTCCGGAGAAGTGGTTAGGTCCCCAGTGAAGGTGGCGTGGGAGGTGTTGGTCCAATCGACCCAAGGTTGATTGGGTAGATCATGGGTTTTGATGTATGTGTCAATATGATTAAGTTAGGGTTTCATGTTGATCTAATATGTGTATGTGAGTGTGCAGGTTTGCAGGATACACATAGACTTAGTTGGACGTCTTCGGGTCCGGTGAAGGATGGCATGGGAGATAAGTCGTAGGCTTGTATGCATCCAAGGGACCGTGGATAAAGTAGGGACGATGAGCAGAGGGAAGCGAACTTCGAGGCATACGCGAAGGGTGGCATGGGAGACAAGCCGAGGGCTTGCATGCATCCGAGGGACGAGAGTTGAAGTCGAAGAAGGCTTGAAGGCAACAGGTCGAGGCTGCTGGAGCAAGAATGATGAGCCGAGGGAAGCGTACTTCGAGGCATATACGAAGGATGACATGGGGAGATGAGTCGCGGGCTTGCATGCATCCGAGGGATGAGAGCCAAAGTCGAAGAGGGCTTGAAGGCAACAGATCGAGCCTGCTGGATGAAGAGTCAGCTGAGTCGTGAGAATTCGAGTGCTGAGAGAACTGTACTCGGGAAGGGAAATCCTAGGGGTCGAGTGTTGAGAGAATTGTACTTGGGAAGGGAAACTTTAGGTGGCAATCGACTGATGCTTGATCAGCCGACTGTTGCAGTCGACTGGCGCAGTCGACTGGTGTCGACCAGAATGCGAATCGTCAGGCTGTGACATTCGAATTCGCGAGGAACAGTCGACTGTCGTAGGGCCAGTCGACTCGTAACGGTCAGAACAGTATCGAACACTATTTAAGAGGGCTCGGTTTTGGTTGTTCTTCCTTGGTGAAACAAGCTTGGGTAAAGCCTGTTAGTAGCCTAAATGTGCTCAATGATTGTCAAAGGATTGTGGCGAGGTTTCTCCATCCACAAGGAGCGACAAGAGCTAGCCGGAGGTATTCCGGGGAGTCATCCACCGAAGGATCGGGATCGTCCACCTTACGGACAGCCGTGGAGTAGGAGTTTCATTTCCGAACCACGTAAAGGTTGTGTTGGCATTGTTTAGTTTGTTTTTGTTAGTATTCCGCTTGCGCTTGCTAACCCTTGTAGGAAGAAAATCAAAAAATTAGCTATTCACCTCCCCTATAGCTAAATGACAAGGTTCCAACAAGTGGTATCAGAGCAAAGTTCACTCATCTACGGACTGACCGCCGAGAGAGCAAAAAGCTAGAGGAAATGGCGATTGAAGAAAGATTAGAGGACGATATAAATGTTCCACCTTCCTATGACCGCGAGAGTTTCGAGTATTGGAATATGCGGATAAAGACATGGTTTAGCATGGATTGGAATCTCATGATCACGCTAGAAGAGTCATTTGAAGTCCCAAAAGATAAACATGGGAAGAAGATTCGACCAAGATATTGGACCAAGGAGTAACAAATCCAATCAAAGGCAAACGAAAAGGTAATTTCAATATTACTTAATATTTTGCCTAATGATGTTATGAGTGGTGTAGGTGAATATAAGAATGCACACGAATTATGGAGTAACATATTAGCACTTTATGAAAATCCTACACAAGCTCAATTAGTAAAGGAGCCAAAAGAAATGAGCCTAATGGCCCAAGAAAAGGAGAAAGATCAATCGAATGAGGAGGAAAGTTCAGCATCCAAAGAGGAGGAGAAAGAAGAAAAAGAGTCAGCCATCTCCTCAAGTGAAGTGGCACAAGGAATTGAAGAATCATCCACTTCATCAAACGGGGAAGAAGAGGTCACCACTTCAAGGATTGAGGGGGAGGAGAGATCATCTTCGATACCGGAGCAAGAAGAAGCATCCATTTCCACCAAAGCAAAGTCAAAAGACCACATCATTTGTTTTGGGTGCAACAAAAAAGGGACACTACAAGGACAAGTGTTCATTAGGTAAAAAGGAGATAAAACCTAAATCCAAGTCAATTTATTTAAAATCTAATATGGGTTGTAGGGAAAAGAGGGAGAAAAAGCATATTAGGTGTTACACGTGTGGTGAGCTAGGACACTACCACACCAAATGCTCAAGGAAAAGAGAATTCAAGAAATTGAAGCATTTAAGGAAGTGGGAGAAGAAGGAGAAGGAGAAAAGCTCACATCAAGAGGGAGCTATAAGGGTATGGGAGGTAATTCCTAACTCTTGTTAGATCGTGTTCGTCTTGCTAGAGGGGGGTGAATAGCAATATTCGATTCTTCTACCTACGATGTTAGCGTGCGCAAGTGGAAACAATAATAACACAAATAAACAACGCTAACAACTCAAACCCTGTGCCAAATATCAAAACACATGGTCACTCCGGACCATAGATTGACCCAACAACTCTGAGCGTTTTTCAAACTCCTCCATGCATGTTAGAAATAATGAAAATTGTTTACCTATGCAAAATTTTGGTTTTAGATATTGTGCTAAAAGTAGGGTTAATGTTGTATCTCAAAACCCTAAGGAATTTATGTATCATGATAAACCTAAAATTTTTAGGTCTAAGGACCAAGGCATTAATCCAAAGAAAGTGAGACACATGCCTAGACAAATGGGTAGATCTAGAAATGTTCAAGGAGAACATATTGATATTAAGTTAAGAACATAGAAAGGAAAAAATCAAGCTTTGAGGGCAAAGCTTGACAAATTAGAGAAATCCAAGAGAGATTCATTAGTGGATCTAAGGGTTTAGGCATGGTGTCAGGTAGTCGAAACCCCAACAATAATAGATCGGGTCTAGAATACCGAGTTATTAGGTCAAATGCTATTGAAAAGTCATATATAAGGATGTCAATGACTATAGCAAAGGGAAGGGCAAAAATAGCAAGGGAAAGCCATTTAAAGGGGAGAAGAAGAATTTAACCAAGAATAAGGTATACAAAGTCAAGAAGGTTAGGGTTGTAGGTCAAGAAGTATCGGAGGTACACCGGTGTGGTCTTGCCATTATAGATGAGTCACCTAGGGAGGTGACTAAGGTTAAGAGCCCAAGGGGGAGCTCTAGGAGTCAAGATGAGGTCCATGGTCAATGGATCTCTGGAGGGATTCTCCAGGGAGACTAGATGGTAAATGGAGTGTGCTAAAGGATGTGGAGACGGATTTGAGTCTTAATCCTAGGAATTTGGCACATCAAAAATGAGTTTCATGCATGAAAATATGAAATTGGAACCATATTGCATGAAAATTGATTTTTAATGAATAGATGTCATATAAATCAATGCTAAGGATGTATTGTGGTTAGGGATGAGAAGATACATCAAGGAGAGATCAAAACTAGGACTTTAGGTCAAGGTTCAATTGAACCATTTAGATAGGTTTGAGTTTTGTGTCAATCTTGGGATTGGTAATAGATACATGTGTGAATGTATTTTTCTCAAGTAGACATGGGTACCACAAACCTCTTCACAAAATTTGAAAATTTTTGGAGATTTGTGAAATTTCTGGTGTATTTTTTATGTTGGGTCAGAAATGCTAATAATATAGGGCATCAGTCAACTGATGCAGAGACAGTCGACTTGTACAGTTCGATCCAGGAAATAGGATATTCTATGTAGCAGTTGACTGATCATCCATCAGTCGACTGATCTTTTTGTTTAGTTCATCAGTTGACTGGCCCAGGGGCAGTCGACTGATGCTGCGAATCTTTAAAAGAAAACCCCGCGCGGGGACGGTCGAACCTAGGGTTTCAGGCGCCGTCCCTTGCTACCACTTCTCTCCCCCGACCTCTCTAGCCACTCCAAGTCTTACCAAGATCCTGAAATCGAGTTTATAGCCCTTCTCCACCTTAGATCCAAGTCTAGGCTAAGAAAAGCACCTTCCTTGAGTCAAACTTGGTCATCATTCATCATACAACGAATGGAGCGACAGTAACAAAGTGTCTACCTTATTTTTCTCCATTTAGTTCATGACTCACGACTAACTCTCGATATTTTGTATGTTTTTCTTGTTTTTCTTCTTGATTGGGTCATTCATGGACATGCATAATATTTGCATTTTAGGGCTAGGCTAAAGAGAAGGGTTGCTGAGGGATCATCCCAACAGCAACCCATAGATCCGGCGGCATCTCGGTTCCGTTCCGAGGCTTGCCGGCGGGTCTTTAAAAATGCTAACTTTATTCTAATGAATTGTAGATATCTCAATCAATTGTATTTTTAGGAGATCAATCCTCACATTATTGAGATAATCACTCATTTTGGGTTAGAGAAGTTAGTATACTGTCAACATTATGTCAATTTTGACCTCTGCAAGAAGTTTTATGTCAATCTTACATGTAGTAGTCACGATAACGGGACGTATGAGTCTATGGTACAGGGAGTCACCATTTCTTTTACACCTACATTATTAGGATCATTTCTAGAGTGTCGGGTGTCAGAAAATGTATTTATATGTTTCCCCAATGTCACTGAGTCATTAACCTTGCCCAATGTAACCATTGATCAGATTCATCGTCATTATTTCGATAATCTTCGACCTCCTCTAGAGCGTATCTTTATAGCTAGGCGCATGAGTCTAGTTAGCAACATTTTGTACAAAATCGTCCTAGATTGCATTCTTCCTATTGTCACCAAGGGAAGGTCAAAGATCCGGCTACCTCACTTGGTGATGATGTATGTTCTAGAGAGGAGGCTAAACAATGACATCGCCCGCCATGTATTCACATCTATTGTCCATTTTTCGCATGATGTAAATAGGAATATCTATATATCATTCGATCATATTTTGACCGAATTCTTTTTGTCTAGAGGTATTAGAGTCACTAGAGGTCAGGTACATCGGCTGTCTAAGCACTACGACCAGATAGGTTCTTGATAGGTCTCTTTGGCGGGGATCGAGAGGCGGTAGGGAGTGATGGTCTAGCGACGTTGTCAATTGATAATAGAGGATGATCTCTAATGATGAGGAGGAGGCTTCTCTTGCTGTTGCGCCTGTTGCTGCTCCTACTAGGATTATAGAGGAGCGGTTCTCCCGACTAGAGGCAGAGGTTCATGGACTTAGGGAGGACTTCCAGAGTTTCCAACAGCGGCAGGTTGCTATTCAGGGGGAGGTTCACGAGCTCAGGGAGCACTTTCAAGGTTTCCAGCAATGACAGGAGGATATGTATGAGATGATGCAGCGTTGGAACCTTATGTATCAGACCCCTCCTCCTCCTTCTGGCGATGATGATATGTAGCCTCCATATGACTTTGGTGTAGTAGTGTTGAGAGTGTGTTAGATTGAGCATGTTCTTCATTTATCTCTCAAACACTATATTTTATATTGTAATATTTGGATATTTTTGTAAGCACTTACTTATGGTTCCCTATGAAATTCATCTCCTAGTATTGCTTATATGAATTGTTATTTCCTTATTATTATGGTTGCATGATGAATTTCAATATATTTTCTATCAAATGATTATGGTATAAAGGGGGAGCCATCATCAATTTTTCTTTCTGTACTATTAATATGAGAGAAAGGGGAGGTTTGAAAACATTTCTATGTGTTAAATAGTATGGGATGGACTTGTAAAACATATGGGTTCAAACATAGGATGGAAGATTGATACAAAATGGAATGTTTTCCAAGAATTTGAACCTTGGTCAAAAAGTCAAGCATATTTGGTATTTTCATGAAAATGTACTTTTCTAGGTTAGAATACATTATAAGAAATATGCTTGTAAAATTTCAAAATTTTTCGAATTTTGTGGAATTTGTTAGGGATTTCTGAATTTCGGCTAAAATTTCAGACTGTTGTGTATCAGTCGACTGCCCCAGGGGCAGCCGACTGATCTTTCTGTGGGATTGCAGTTTGAAGGCACCAGTCGACTGGTAACAGACGCAGTCGACTGGTTCTTCTGTATTCTTATTTCTGGGGGTTTTCAGAAATAGAAAGGTGTTCTTTATTGATACCAATGGTTAGTATTGCTTGGGGCAATCATTTTGATGGTGTCAAAGGGGGAGAACTTGTGGTTTAAGTTAGATTTAACCTAATGACTTGTGATTTGAAGTTAGTTTTTAACTTAACTTGTGGTTATGGGAAAATTGAAAATTATGTGGAGGGTATAGGTTAAGGGGGAGGATGCATGTTTATGCTGCTTACTATGTCTGTAATTTTCAATTGTTATTGTTGTTTTTGCACCTAACTTAAACATATTACCACACATCAAAAAAGGAGTGATTGTTGGTGCAATCAAGCCAAGGTTGATTGGGTAAATCATGAGTTTTGATGCGTGTGCCAATATGATTAAGTAGGGTTTCATGTTGATCTAATATGTGTATGTGAGTGTGCATGTTTGCAGGATACACATATGTTGGGACCTTGTCGTTTAGCTAGAGGGGGTGAATAGCTACTTTTTGATCTTCTTCCTACAACGGTTAGCAAGCGCAAGCGGAAATCTAAAATATAAATAAAAGCCAATGCTAACACAAGACCTTTATATGGTTCGGAGATGAAACTTCTACTCCATGGTTGTCCATAAGGTGCACGATCCCGATCCTTCGGTGGATGATTCCCGGAACAACTCTAGATAGCTCTTGTCGCTCCTTGTGGGTGGAGAAACCTCGCCACAATCCTTAGACAATCTCTGAGCACTTGTAGGCTACTAACAAGCTTTGACCAAGCTTGTTTCGCCAAGAACTCTCAGCTAAAACCGAGCTCTTTGCTGAGAAGACCATTACCAGTCGACTGGTCAAACACCAGTTGACTGGTGCCACTAGGATTCGAACGTTACAACCCAATATTTGAATTCCAACTGCCATCAGTCGACTGATCCAGGATCAGTCGACTGATCTTTCTGTGGACTTCATCAGTCGACTGATCCTGGATCAGTCGACTGGTCCAGTTCCAAACCTAAGGTTCCCTTCCTGAGTACATTTCTCTCAACACTCGAACCCTAGGATTTCCTTCCCGAGTACAATTCCCTCAGCACTCGACCCCTCACGACTCAATTGACTCTCCATTCAGCAGTCTCAACCTGTTGCCTTCAAGCCCTCTTCGACTTTGGCTCTCGTCCCTTGGATGCATACAAGCCCACGACCTGTCTCCCATGTCATCCTTCGTGTATGTCTCGAAGTCCGCTTCCCTCGGCTTCTCATCCCTGCTTTGTCCACGATCCCTCGGATGCATACAAGTCCACGACTTGTCTCCTCACACCGTCCTTCACCGGACCCGGAGCAGCCCAACTAAGTCCATGTGTATCCTGCAAACCTGCATACTCAAATACACATATCAAATACAAGGGTGAACCTACCTTAAACCCTTTGCCCAAACATCAAAATACATAGTCACTCCGGACCATAGATTGCCCCTACAACATAGACTTAGTTGGACGTCTTCGGGTCCAGTGAAGGATGACATGGGAGACAAGCCATGGGCTTGCATGCATCCGAGGGACCGTGGACAAAGCAGGAACAATGAGCCGAGGGAAGCGAACTTTGAGGCATACGCGAAGGGTGACATGGGAGACAAGCCGAGGGCTTGCATGCATCCGAGGGATGAGAGTCGAAGTCGAAGAAGGCTTGAAGGCAACAGGTCGAGGCTGCTGGAGCAAGAATGATGAGCCGAGGGAAGCGTACTTTGAGGCATACGCAAAGGATGGCATAGGGGGATGAGCCGCGGTCTTGCATGCATCCGAGGGACGAGTGCCAAAGTCGAAGAGGGCTTGAGGGCAACAAATCAAGGCTGCTGGATGAAGAGTCAGCTGAGTCGTGAGGATTCGAGTGCTGAGAGAACTGTACTCGGGAAGGAAAATCCTAGGGTTCGAGTGCTGAGAGAATTGTACTCGGGAAGGAAAACCTTAGGTGAAAGTCGACTGATGCTTGATCAGTCGACTGAGGTAGAGCACAGAAAGATTAGTCGACTGATGCTTGATCAGTCGACTGGTGTTGACCAGAATACGAATTATCAGGCTATGACATTCGAATTCGCGAGGACCAGTCGACTGCCCCAAGGTCAATCGACTAGTAACGGTCAGAACTATATCGAACACTATTTAAGAGGGCTCGTTTTTTGCTGTTCTTCCTTGGCGAAACAAGCTTGGGTAAAGCCTGTTAGTAGACTAAACGTGCTCAGTGATTGTCAAAGGATTGTGGCGAGGTTTCTCCACCCACAAGGAGCGACAAGAGCTAGCCGAAGGTGTTTCGAGGAGTCATCCACCAAAGGATCGAGATCGTCCAACTTACCGTTATCCGTTGAGTAGGAGTTTCATGTCCGAACCACATAAAAGTTGTGTTAGCATTGTTTAGTTTGTTTTTGTTAGTTTTCCGCTTGCGCTTGCTAACCCTTATAGGAAGAAAATCAAAAAATTAGCTATTCACCCCCTCTAGCTAAACGACAAGGTCCCAACAGGAGGTTGAGAATCCCCAGCTTGGGGTGTTTCGTTTGGCGTAGCAGGAGTAGGGGCTGACCGGTAGGACTTTTAGGTGGAAATGTTAGCAGGCACCTCGGCCATAGGCTCGATCGGCTGCTCATCCTTCGAGGAAGCATGAGCCCTTCTAGCCTTGGCTCTTTTCCTTTGGCCAAAAGAAGCTAGCAGCTTGCATTTTTGCCTAGATCCCATCTGCACGAGAATGTTGGCTTTCGCAGTTGGCTTAGGCAGAGGTGTGACCATCTCGGTAGCTGAGCTGGGAGGTATCTCCTCCTAATCCTCCGCAATTGGGGATGGCCTTTCGGTCTCAACCATCGGGCTGGAACTTGCCTCTCCGTTGGAAGAAGTGGCTTTTTTATATTTTGCGCCATGGGCGCACATGGAGGAGGCGACTCGGAGTCACTCTTGGCCCCGTTAGCAATATCCTTTGAACGTTGGGAGTTAAAAGCGATTGAAGTAGGGTGGAATCCCATTTCATCAACTTGATGATAGAGCTATTAAGCATGGTTTCATCTTAAAGAATGCAAAGCAGCATCAGTTAGTCTTCAAAGCAAAGTACTATACTAAGGAACTCACCAAAAGAAGTCTTAGATAGGCCACATTGGGGCTCGAGCCAGCTCGATAGAGTAGTCCTTCATTCCGAACCAGCTAGGGATCATCGAAATTCATTCTCGATAGTATGCTTAGAGCCCTCTGGTACCCGGTGCTCTTCTTATACTTACCCAAGGCTGGAGGTATCGAAAAGTCAACTATCCACTCGCTCGAGAAACGAAATGGGGTGGGGGCTTAAGAAAGAAAAAACAACTTTCATTATGAGAGGAAGGAAGCATGTCTAAAAATCCATAGCCCATGCGGTCCATGAAGAGTGGAGTCTAGGAGATGTCATACAACTTGAAGATGATGACCACTCAGCTCAAGATTGTAAAAGCATTGGGGGTCATTTGGTTCAAGGGTATTTGGAAATATCTGGCTACCTCCTCGAAGAACTTGGGTATAGGGAATCTTAGGTCGTTTTCCATTTAGCCTAGGAAGAAGGTGTAATAATCTAGAGGAGGCGAGCACGGAGCTTGGTCAAGCTTTAGGATCCTAACCTTGTAGTCCGGCGAAATGTCGTATGTTGGTGCAATCGGCCCAAGTTTGATCGGTACGATTATGAGTTTTGATATGTGTGTCAATATGATTAAGTTAGGTTTTCATATTGGTTTGATGTGTGTTTGAGTCATGCAGGATATGATGGAACACACATATGGGAGATCTCATCCTAATGCTTGGGTCCTTGAGTAGGTGAAGGATGGAGCATCCGAGGGACCGTCGGACAAGAAGCTGTTGATGCAAGTCTGACCCTGATTGTTGTTTTGGTGTTGACACCGATTTTAGTTTAGGTTGATGATTATGATTATGATTAAGTCCTGATCGGGGATTAGGCACGGAGTGATGGAAATCCTAACATAGAGGGTTAGGTGGAAAAATCCTAGCTTGGAGGGCTAGGTGTGGAAAAGTTCTAACCTGGAGGGTTAGGTGTGGAAATTCCTAGCTTGGAGGGCTAGGTGTTGAAAAGTCCTAATCTGGAGGGTTAGGTGTGAAAAATCCTAGCTTGGAGGGTTAGGTGTGGAAAAGTCCTAACCTGGAGGGTTAGGTGTGGAAAATCCTAGCTTGGAGGGCTAGGTGTGAAAAGTCCTAACCTGGAGGGTTAGGTGTGAAAAAGTCCTGGCTTGGAGGGTCAGGTCCTAGCCTGGAGGGCTAGGTTGATAAAATCCCGGCTTGGAGGGCCAGGTCCTAGCCTGGAGGGCTAGGTTGATGAAATCCCGGCTTGGAGGGCTAGGTCCTAGCTTGGAGGGCTAGGTTGATGAAATCCCGGCTTGGAGGGCCAGGTCCTAGCTTGGAGAGCTAGGTTGGATGAAATCCTGGCTTGGAGGGTCAAGTCCTAGCTTGGAGGGCAAGGATGGGTGAAACCCTAGCTTAAAGGGCTAGGTTGGAGCCCCTGGATCGGTCTGGTGACCGATCAGGGAAGTTGGCACTGTGCTCCCTCATGGATCGGTCTGGTGACCGATCAGGGAGCGTGCAGTTCACTCACTGCTCAGCTCCTGATCGGTCTGGTGACCGATCAGGGAGCCCACAGTGAGTTGAGTTCCCCTGCTGCTCTGCTCCTGATCGGTCCGGTGACCGATCAGGGAGCATCCAATAGGTTTTAGGAACCTTACTGATTTGCTCCTGATCGGTCTGGTGACCGATCTGGAACACTGTTTAGACTGTTCTGGAGAACGATCAAGTGTCGCGAACTCCGTCTTATAACCGATCAGGCTGGAGCCTGATCGGTCATAGAGGAGCCTGATCGGTCTGGCGACTGATCAGGCCCGTGTGCCCGCGAAAGCTGGGAGTCCCAGCAAAGCGGTGGATCGGTCCGGTGACCGATCCACGAGCCTTGGATCGGTCTGGTGACCAATCACTTTAATTCAAAATGCACTGTCAGACGCTCTGAACACGTCTGAACATATCTGTTTTCCCTGCTCTTAATCTCTGATGCATGATTCTCTGATGATTTGCTGTGCTAATGCTCTGATAAAAATTGCAGGTGACAGGGATGGATTCAAACACTCAAGGAGAGTCAATGGAAGCCTTTCCTTGGAGCAGGTTTGTCCATTTGCCATCTCAGGTTGCAACGGCTGGAGCTGCTGACTGGAGCTGCTAAATGGAGCTTGGCTGAGGGAAGCTCAGGGAGTCCAGGGAGAGCTCAGTGGTAGCTGGCGTTGGCAGGTGAGCAGCTGGAGGCTGCAGTGAGGTGGTGACCTGGCAATAGTGGAGAAGACTTAAGCTACGTAGCGGAGAAGGGCTGCAGAGACTTCTCGCTAGAGCTTGCTGCGAACACTTCTTGCTGCGTGCTTGTGCTATCTGCTGTTCCATCATCTTGAGCAAGCAACTGTGATCTTTGAATCAATCTTTTGTTACTTTGGCACTTGGGAGAAGAGAAACAAGAAGCT
The DNA here is from genome assembly GCA_024364735.1 of Boesenbergia rotunda. Lineage (NCBI taxonomy): Eukaryota > Viridiplantae > Streptophyta > Magnoliopsida > Zingiberales > Zingiberaceae > Boesenbergia > Boesenbergia rotunda. The sequence continues at coordinate 124,756 of JAGFNQ010000895.1, forward strand.
TGAGTCCATCAGCGAGAAGACACAAAGAGGAGAGTCTTGCGTGAGATCTGCGCTGGGTGGAGCTCGGAGAAGTTTGCTTGTGTTCTTGTGGTTCTAAGTGCTAAGTAAGATCCTTCTTGTGTTTTCTGTACTTTATACTTCATCATCTTGAAACGCTGTGGAGAGGTTACTCCACCGAGAAGGAGGTTGCTTACTATCCGGATTTTTCGGGGCTTGATCTGTCGACGATCAAGGGATCGCCCACCTTAAGGGCACGCCAAGGAGTAGGGGCAAGTTATCCCCGAACCTTGTAAATCCTCTTGTTAGCGTTCTTATGGTTGCTCTTAGCTTAGGGCTTTCATTTCTGCATACTCTGTTTTCCTTAGCTCCTGCTGTGCTACTAACATTTGAGGTGTAGAATTTCAAAAGCGTTAAAGTTCAAGTGTCTGGCTATATTCACCCCCCTCTAGCCATCCAAGTTCCAACAGAAGCAACGGAGTGAAGCCGAGGGAAGCAGACTTTAAGGTATACGCGAAGAATGACATCGGGACAAGCCTAGGGCATGGATGCATCCAAGGGATGAGATCCAAAGGAAGACAACTTCAAAGGGCGACTCCGGAGAGGATGAGTGAGAGTGTGTAATAGGAGCAATTGACTAGTAGGGACACCAATCGAGTGTTCCTTCTGTGAGTTTCGAACAACGTGAGCAGTCGACTGAACTGTGATCTTTGAAGCAATCTTTTGTTACTTGGGCACTTGGGAGAAGAGAAACAAGAAGCTTGAGTCCATCAGCGAGAAGACACGAAGAGGAGAGTCTTGCGTGAGATCTGCGTTGGGTGGAGCTCGGAGAAGTTTGCTTGTGTTCTTGTGGTTCTAAGTGCTAAGTAAGATCCTTCTTGTGTTTTCTGTACTTTATACTTCATCATCTTGAAACGCTGTGGAGAGGTTACTCCACCGAGAAGGAGGTTGCTTACTATCCGAATTTTCCGGGGCTTGATCTGCCGACGATCAAGGGATCGCCCACCTTAAGGGCACGCCAAGGAGTAGGAGCAAGTTATCCCCGAACCTTGTAAATCCTCTTGTTAGCGTTCTTGTGGTTGCTCTTAGCTTAGGGCTTTCATTTCTGCATACTCTGTTTTCCTTAGCTCCCGCTGTGCTACTAACATTTGAGGTGCAGAATTTCAAAAGCGCTAAAGTTCAAGTGTCTGGCTATATTCATCCCCCCCCCCTCTCTAGCCATCCAAGTTCCAACAGAAGCAACGAAGTGAAGCCGAGGGAAGCAGACTTCAAGGTATACGCGAAGAATGACATCGGGATGAGCCCAGGGCATGGATGCATCCAAGGGATGAGATCCAAAGGAAGACAACTTCAAAGGGCGACTCCGGAGAGGATGAGTGAGAGTGTGTAATAGGAGCAATTGACTGGTAGGGACACCAATCGAGTGTTCCTTCTGTGAGTTTCGAACAACATGAGCAGTCGATTGATCTGTTCGAAATATAATTGTGTGGCTAGCAATTGGCTACGCACCAGTCGACTGGGTCAGTCGACTGATGTCAAGGTTGAGTTGTTTTGTTAACAGCTCTCTCCTTTATTTAAAAGGGAGCTTTGAGACTTGTAAATGGTTAGCTCTTCAGTGATAAACCTTCTTGATCAAATGCTTAAAGCTTCTAAGTCTACTCTCTTTCTCAAACCCCAAATTCTCATATTTTAAAGGGAAGAGAGACATTGTGAGAGGTTGTTTTCCATCGAGAAGACGAAAGCTTAGCCGGAGATTACTGGGGAATAATCTACCAAAGGATTAAGGGTTCGTCTACCTCAAAGACACGCCGTGGAGTAAAAGCATGCAATCTCCGAACCACATAAAGGTTTTATGTTATCGTTGTTTTCATTATTTATTTTGTTTTCACTTGTGCAAAGCTAATACTTGTAGAAAGAATCGACAGAAGATCGACGATAAGCTATTCACCCCCTCTAGCCAAGTCATCGATCCCAACAAGCCGTACTCTAGGCGTGCTTTAGCACGATGTGCCCCGGTCATTGTGGATTGGGTACACTCGTACCAAGGGGCTAGGAAGGAAACTTGATCCATCGAAGAAAGAAACAAAAGTGGGAAGCAATGGACTTACATGAGAAAGGTCACCAACTATAATAGAGAAGACACGGAAGGGGAAGCAGCAAGCTCGAGATCGAGAGGCGGCGGAGACAAGCAGAGCAATGCAATAGCTCTCTAAGCTGCCCATTCTGCCTTTATATGGCTTTGCTTGAGAGATCTTAACCGTCCGATTTAGGGCTTGTAACACAAGGGTGCACTGAGCGTCGGATGAACGTGGGGAACGAGGCAAAAGTCATTTCAATTTTATACCTCAGAAAATCATTCCCCGGGGAATCATGCTAAAGCTGCGCACTGACACCGGCCAGGTGCTGACATCAGAGAGGTGACATCGCGCGTCGAGTAAGTCATGGGTATGCTTCATTAATGGCCTGACAAGGGCATTAATTCTGTCACACGCCTCATTAAGGTGTATTATCTCTCAAATCGCAAGAAATTTTGTCACCACTTTGCCTTTAAATGTACGTGTTGAACCTCTCTCATACGTAGCATTTGTGATGGCGTGAGGTCGCCCCTACGATCACATCATTCAATAAGTCAGATTCACATATCTTTCGATTGGACTTCGAGGGAGGCCATCTTGTGATGAAGTAAGTCAAGATGGGACCACGTGGCCTCGAAAAGGAAGAGGTAAGTCCATTTCGGAGCAGTGCCAAAATCAAAAACCAATCCACCATCATCAGTAGATCGTCTATCTGCACTTCGTCTTCCAGAACAATCATCATTCACACTCGACCTTCTTAGTCACAAACACTACGAGCTCCATGCGTATTTTGCTAAGTTTTTTTTTGCAACTTAACATGTATATCAAATTATAAATATGCAACGTCCTAATTTAAATCTTTTTTCAAAATATCAAGATTTAAATTTGAATTCGACCATTTAGACAAGGATTACACTAGTAATCTCTCCTCTTCCTTTTAATATTTGATAATTGATAGAAACGTTTTCTCTTCTTTCTCTTTAACATACATTACGCAAAATTACACTAAACAAGAGTAAACAATGACCGTTTATAAAGATAATTTATTTTAAAAAATATTAAGAACTTGTATATGTTGTATACCTTGATCTTTATTTAATTTATTTAATTTTATACTTTATGAAGACATTTAAAAAAAAAATCTAGTGACCCAAATTATGCATTTATGAGATGACATCGTAAAGCATAAATTGATAGAGACAAGATGGGGGGGAAAATTATAAGTAAATTAAAAAAGAAATAAAGAAAAATAAAGAAAAAGATAAGCATTCTTTAAATTTTACCCAAATAAAAAATTTTAAACTCTAACCTTAAATATAAAAAAATAAAAATAATAAAAATAGGTGTTTCGCTACAAAAATAATAGCTAATAGCGACGGAATTTTTTTATTGTCCGTCGCTATTGGCGACGGATAGATAGTATCCATCGCTAGATTTTCGCGTCAGGTCAAACCCCTAAATATAGCGACGGACTTGGTCAACGTCGTTGCTAGATTTTAGCGCCAGGTCAAATCCCTAAATATAACGACGGCCATGCATGGTCAAAGTCGTCGCTAATCTGTGACGGACAAGTTAATCCGTCGCAATAATAGTTAAAAAATACGACGACACCCCCACCCCGGTGGCCACGCGATCCGGTGAAACCCTAGCTCTCCCCTCTCCGACGCGCTCTCGGCGATTCTCCTCCGACAAACCCTCCTCCGATCCCAGGTACGCGAGCTAAGCCACATTTGTCGTATTTTCATCGTTGGTTTGTGCTTGGGCGGCGGTGTGATCTTCTCCGGGCAGGCACGGCCGCGCGCGACATCCTGCGGCCTCGCGCGGCCACCCGCGGCCTCGCGCGGCCACCCGCGGCCTCCCGCAGCCGCTCGCGGTCTGCTGCGGCCGCGCGCCGCCTGCTGGGCCAGCCACCGCCTGTTGCGGCCGGCGACAGCAGCAAATAATTAATTAATCAGTTAATTAATTAATTAATCAGTTAATTAATTTAGTTATTAATTTCCTTTATTAATTCATTAATTGTGTAATTAATTGATCAATTATTTGATTAATTTTAGATTAATTGTTTGAGTAATTAGATTATTGAGATGATTAATTGTTTGATTAATTAGATTAATTGATTCATTAATTAGATCATGTTTGATTAATTTTAGATTAATTGTTTGAATAATTAGATTAATTTGTTGATTAATTATTTGATTAATTAGATTTATTGATTCATTAATTAGATCATGTTTGAATAATTAGATTAATTTTTGATTAATTAGATTAATTGATTTATTAATTAGATCATGTTTGAATAATTAGATGAATTGGTTGATTAATTAGATTAATTGATTCATTAATTAGATCATGTTTGATTAATTAGATTAAATTTTTAGTATAGCATCAACATCAAATTTTAATATGAATCATAATATGTGTGGTTTGATTAAATTGTGTTATCTGAATTTAGATACAATGTATCCGAACAAGGCATAAATGTATAATAGATTAGAAAATAGATTTATCCGTGAGGAATTTTTTGCTGGAGTGGAAGAATTTGTGAACTTTGCAAAGTGTCATCCTGAGTGTTTGAATGACACATAGTTGAAGTGTCCATGTAATCAACGTAAATGTAGAAATACAGCTTTCCGTGATGAAGATACAGTGAAAACTCAATCCATTTGCATGCTTGATTACTGAATTTTGTTTTATCTATTCTTCTTATCTGCCTAAACTTTGTGTATAATCAAGTACCATGTCTGCACCTCGTGATCATCAGATTAGACTTACAGTCGTCGGTGATAGGTAAGAATATATATGTAATTCTTATATATTTTAGATCAAAATTTGCTAATATATTTTATTTTATTCTACAGTTTTATACCGGATGGGCATCAGGTCTCTTCCTATATTTCTAAAACATTTAAAGAAAGACTGTCACCTTCGACCACATGGGGGCATATTGAAAATGATTTGAAAATATTCTATTACGGGGAGTTTTTGGTAAGTAGTTTAGATGTATATTTAATTTGATGTTACAACTTTTTCGATACTAACCATATTATTATTTTTTTTACAGAAACGGTATACCTGGGAGGAGGGTGCAGAGAAGGAGTTTAAGAAAATATGGAATGCCTACTGCTCCAAATTGTACAGGGACATGGTCTACAAGTGGAGAAAGAAGGCTGATAGGCCTTCAGAGGTCCCTGAGACGATTTGGGCAGCATGGCGAGCTGTCTGGGATGGCCAGCACTTGCAAGAGAATGTTGCAATTGATCGAGCCAATCGCAATTCAGAGCTTGTTGGCCCCAGCACGGGATCCACGAAGCACACGGTTGGATCCCGTTTCATTGTCCAGCATGCCAGTGATTTGGTAAATAGTTTTTATTTAGGTTATTGAAGGCATTTAGTATGTTTTTTTATATGTTTAAACATTATATTTTGTGTATACAGGCTGCTGAGTTACATAGACCGCCCACTAGTTGGGAGGTATTCAGCAAGACCCATAAGAAAAAAAATGGGTGTTTTGTCGATCGACGCTCCCTAGTAATCAATGTAAGTATATTAATTATATTTTATTTATTTTAACATCTTATATAGACTAATTAAATTATTATTTCACAGGAAGCAATGACCACTAAAGTTGCAGAGGCACAGGCGTCTCAGCCTGCTGCAGAGGGGGAGGATGCACAACCTCTTTCTACCGACGATGTGAATCAGATTTATTTCGATGTCGTCGGTGGGAAGAGGAAGACCGCCCTATACGGCCTGGGCTCAAAGGCAAAGATTACATATGATCAGATGAGAGTTCTAGGGGGTAGGGGACGTCCAGCATCCTCCTCCTCTTCCTCTAGTGAGGTTTGTCATTTGAGGGGGGAAAATGATGCCCTGCGGACTCAAATCACGTCGATGGAGTCGACGTGGGCCGAGAGGGACGCAGCGTGGGCAGCGAGGGACGCAGCGAGGGCTGCTGAGTTGAGTGATTTGCGGGCTCGCCAAACACACATTGAGGAAATAGTCAGACACATGCAAGCTTATGCAGCGACCCTGACGCCGATGACACAGATGACAACCCCTCCCGCCCCTTGTTTTGAGTCTCAGGAGACACAGGATCCTGAGGATATCACATAGGAGTAGAGATATTTTAGTAGTATGTTCTATTTTTTCTTTATATTTTTTCAGTAACAATGGATTGAGTTATTATATTCATAATGATTGCCTTCTTATTACTTCATTTCTGTTTATAGATTGCACATTATCAGAGTTGAATTCAGATTTCTTCCACTGCTTGAAAGGTATGCATATTCAATATTATTCCTTAATTATTTCTTATTTGTTAATTTTCATTTACATATTTAATACTATTAGAGTTATATTTAGATATTAATTCTATTTAACTTTCTTTTTATCTTCTATTCTGCAGGAACATTTTTCCTTTCCATCATTTATTCACTCTGATATTCATGTACGTAATGTTTCTCTCTACTGCCTTTAACTTTTGGTGTATATAGTTCTTTTCATATAGTCTGAATTTTGTTGAGCTTCTTTTAATGTATACATTTGGATATTTACTATTGTTTGTATTGGATAAATCATTGGAAAGTTTGGATGTTTACTCTTGTTTCAAAGTTTGAATTGTATAAATTTGGAAATGAAAGTTTGGATTAGATAGTGGGTTCAAAATGAATGTTTGGATATATACATTAGGAAATGAATGTTTGGATTGGATTGGAAATGAAAGTTTGGATTGTTGTGAATGTTTGGATGTTGAAATATTTATTTCTGTTTCATATTTGTTTGGATATTTGTATATCTTATTGATGTATCTATGGGAAGGGAAAAAATAGCATTTGGCTGTGAAAATTTTTCAGGTTTAGCGATGGATATTTTTAAAAATCCGTCGCAAATAGCGACGGATTGTTGACTTTTCCGTTGCTATAACGATCGATTAGCGACGGGGTTTGACCGAATCCGTCGCTATTACGATATATTAGCGACGGAGTTTGACCATATCCGTCGTTACCACGATTGATTTGCAACGGATATTTGACCATCCGTCGCTACTAAATCCCCCGGCCACGTCACCCCATTTTCTCGGTGTTTGCGACGAATTTATATGTCCGTCGCTAATTTCGCGACAGAGTTTTTTCTCCCCGTCGCTACCTTAGCTTTGTGATGGGTTTTCGGCCGACGGCGCTAACTCCGCCGCTATTAGTGTTTTGTGATGGAATAGCGACGGATTACGTCCGTCGCTATTTGCTATTATTTTTGTAGTGTTTGTAACTTTCAAAAAAAGACTCTAAACATTATTTTTTAATATGAAATTTGATCATTACAAATTCCACTAAATAACAAATTTAGGTCTAATGAGTTTGGATTCAAATCAAACACACCTAATTCTGATAACCAAATAAAAAATCACCTCTTTTCCTTGAACAGAGTTTTGAAGAACAGAATTAAGACAGAGAACCAATCAACGTGCTTCTTCTTCTTCTGCTTATTATAATCCTTGCCAAATCCACTAACTTTGCATCGTTCACGACGATCTGCAGAAATATTCAAGCAATAATCTTCAAGGTCAAATCAGCTAGCGCTTGCTTGCTCCACTCATTTCTCATCCCTGTAAATGAAATACACTACGCGATCACGAACAGTTTCAGAATTAGGAGCAGCAAGGTACGACGTAGCTTTCAGCAGAAGAGATCAAATACTTAATCTTGAGCAACCTAGACACGTGTAAGAGGAGATCACATACTTAAGATCTTCTTGACGTCGATCGTCGTCAACCTTTCTGCTGCATAAAGGTCATAAGCATTGAGGAACCTTTTTCATCTAATCAAGCTCGGTGAGTGTTCCTGATGCTAAGTCTTCTAATTCGAACAGAGAAAAGGGGAGATCGATGATTCGCCAGGTGAGTTTCACCGACTGCAATGGCGGTTTCCTTTCCGACGACTTCTCCGGTGAGATCTCGGAACTCGAAAGCCCACTGGAAACCAGCTCGGCAGCTGCTACTACTCCCCCTGCTCCGATTGATACCCTCATGTACTTCAAAAATCTGAAGCTGAATTCTTCATAAGATCATAACTGCACAGTAGTAATTGTTTATATATGTGCATGCGGCAGGCTGTTCGTGGGGACGTGGAATGTGGCCGGGAGGACTCCGGGAGACCCAGGGAAGCTCCGCCTGAGAGATTGGCTCATGCCAGCGCCTTCTCCCGCCGACATGTTTGTACTCGGGTACTGCACATGATCGATATTGAGAGTCAAATGATCCAGAAGAAAGAGAAGAAATTCACTGAGACATTGTGGCGAACAGGTTTCAGGAAATCGTCCGGTTAAGCGCCGGAAACGTGCTGGGGTCGGAGGACAGGGGCCCGGCGCGCAGGTGGCTCGGTCTCATTGGCCAGGAACTGAACTCCACCGACGAGGAGGCGCCGGACTCCGCCGCGTTCCGCCTCGCGGCGAGCAAGCAGATGGTGGGCGTGTTCCTGTGCGTGTGGGTGCGCGCCGGCCTCGCGCCGCTAGTCTCCGACGTCAAGGTTTCCTGCGTGCGGAGGGGCATCATGGGCTGCACGGGAAACAAGGTCGAACTCAACTCCCCGCATCTTCTTCCTCTTCTCCACGCCGGCGATGTGTTCGCTGAAATGTTTCCTGAACCAGGGGTCGATCTCGATCAGCATGACGCTCCAGCGGACGACGCTCTGCTTCGTTTGCACCCATCTGGCGTCGGGAGAGAAGGACGGCGACGAGCTCAGGAGGAACCTGGACGTCATAGAGATCACGAAAAGGACGCGATTTCCACCGACCAGAGAAAATTGCTCGCCGGAGACGATTCTGGAGCACGAGTAAGCCTCCGTCACAATGTTCATGAGCCAATTGATTGCTAGTGGTAAACTAAATGATCCATGAACGGCATGCAGTAAGATCGTATGGCTGGGAGATCTCAATTACAGGCTGGCCGGTGATACGCGCGAACTGTTGCAGAAGAATGACTGGCGAGCGTTGCTAGAGAAAGATCAGGTCTGGAATCGACAATATATGAATGTTTATCCACGAAGATAACGGTTTAATCTATGAGCAACCGTTTCAGCTCCAGATTGAGCAGAGAGCTGGGCGCGTTTTTACGGGATTTGAAGAAGGAACGATAGAGTTCATGCCAACCTACAAATACCTTACTAATTCGGATGTTTACACGATCAAACCCGCCAAATCAAGAGGAAAGAGGCGCACTCCAGCTTGGTAATCAAGACCTAATGCAATTCTGTTCGTGACCAAATGCTTTTGCACTGATAGGAAAATGGATGGGTTTGATACATTTTAGGTGCGATCGTATACTGTGGCGAGGGAAGGGGATGAAGCAAGTGTTGTACGGACGAGGGGAGTCGCAGTTTTCCGACCACCGCCCGGTGTATTCCTTCTTCTCGTTGCAGATGAATTATGAACAGCCGGAGGTAGCAGCGGCCGGTGAAGGCAGGGGAAGCACGCTACACCGTGAGTTCTCCAGCAGAGGCATGGTCGGTGTGGGAAAGACAGCTGCTGCCGTGGGCAATGGCGGTGACCGAAATTCCAAGAGTAGCACCTCCTCCTCCTCCTCCTCCTCCTCGTCGCCGTTGTCGTCGACGAGAGTGCAGGCGGAGGAGCTGCTACTCTGTTCAAGAACAAAAAGCTGACAGATCTCGTATGTTACCTCTTTGAAAGCCTATTAATTCTCCCAACATTACACACGAAATCATAATAAACACTGATACGGGAATAATACGTACATGTAGCAAGATGATTAAAAGTTCTACTCGGTGACAGTCAAACTTAAAAGAGGCAAATTGTATAACTTCTGCTCGAGTGACGAGACAAGAGGATTAATCATTCAGCTTGTCACTCTTGAGCCAATTCAACGTATAAATATTCAGCTCGGTCACTGACTGGCATCCATTTGGCTCAGTTTACTTAATTCCATGCGGTTCAGGTACTCGACTCTATGAGACTCAGTTCTCTGACTCATTCAGATCGGTCTATCCGATTCTATGAGACTCAGCTTTCGAATTCTTTTCTAGTAGATATGCCTGATTCCATAGGACTTAGCTTCCCTACTCTTTCAGATCGATATGCCTAACTCCATAGGGCATAGCTCCTCGACTCTTTTAGATCAGTCTCTATGGGACTCAACTCCCCCACTCTTTCAAGTCGGTATGCCTAATTCCATAAGGATCGGTTCCCCGACTCTTTCAGATCAGTTTACCCCATGGGGCTCAACTCCCCGACGTATTCCACTCAGGCAATTCAGCTCCCTTGACTCTTCTAGCTCGACTCTTCTCCACAACACTCTGCTCAACTCCATGTTTTCACTCAGCTCAGCTCACTATCGATCTGCAATAATGATGGTTGACCAACATTAAGATCTTCAGTTCCATTTGGCCCTGTCAATACAATGCTCTGCTAAGATCCATTCAACCTCGCTGATCCCACATCATGCTCGGCTCAGCTCCACTCGCCTTCGCCGACTCAACGCATCTCTATGCTCAAGCAGGCCATGCCCTTGGCCCAATTTACCTTTTGCCCATGGGCTAGCGCCATAAGGGATACAACATGTGTGATAATACGTGAGTTGTCAGAATGCGTTGGACAGTATGATTATATATATACAGGATAATACAATGGAAATATAACAATTAGACATTTTCTCTATTATGATATATTGGCCTAGACCCAAAGAATACTGCACCCAAAAACTATACCAATATGCAAGAAGAACAAAGGAAAACGAAGAAACCAAAAGAACGAAAGAATTTATTTTTCTAAAAAAAAACAAACTTACAAAAAAAACTGAGACACTGTTTCGCATGTCTCTAGGACCCTTTAAATACACCACGAACAACTTATTCATGACTAATCCCATTAAAATAGGAATTAAAATTGGAAGTCTAATTCGCTAGTTATCCCATTAAGATAGGAAAGGCTAACCAAAGACTAAGCCGTAAAAACTATCAAAATAAATAAAAAAAATAGAATGTGCAGATGCAGATAATGTCTGGATTATTTTCTCACATGACTCCCCCTAATCCTGACATGACTATAAATCACGGACGCCGAGTAGTTGTCGCATGGCAGCTAACTTCACTCCTGGCAATGCTTTAGTTAATATAGGCTCGTTGTTCTCCGGTATTAACGAATTCAACCACAATCTGTCCCTTCTCAACAAATTCTCTAATAAAATGAAACCTTGTATATATGTGCTTGCTTCGACCACGGAATACCAGATTCTTCATGAGAGCTATAGCAGATTTGTTGTCAACAAACAAGGTTACCGGCTTTGGCTTTACACCGGTTAATTGGCTGGCAAGGCTCCTCAACCACAAGGCATGGCAGGCCGCAGTTGTGGCTGCCATGAATTCTGCCTCACAAGATGAAAGCGCCATTGTCTTCTGCTTCTGTGAATTCCAAGACACCAAACTTTCATTAAAATAGAAAGTCATCTCACTTGTGCTTTTCCTTCCATCGAGATCGCCGGCTAAATCACTATCTGAGTAGCTGAATACATCAACTTCCTGGGGTCCCTTTATGTAAACAAGTCCATAATAGATTGTACCTTTTAAATACCTGAGGATCTGTTTGACCACCTTTTGATGCATGATTATAGGCCTCTCCATGTATCTGCTTGCCATTCTGACAGAATATGATAGGTCCGGCCGTGTGTGTAACAAATATCTCAAACACCCAATGATGCGCCTATACTCCGTGGCGTTAACTGGAGTCCCTTCCAAGTCATTATGCAGTTGTGCCTTGGGTTCCATTGGATGTTTTGTGGCATTGCAGTCTGCCATTTTGAACTGAGATAGAATCTTCTTAGCATAAGCTGATTGTCTAATTAAAATTCGGCTCTTCTGTTGCTCCACTTCAATCCCTAAGTAGTAAGAGAGAAGGCCCAAATCACTCATCTCAAATTCTGCCATCATTTGTTGTTTGAACTTGTTGATTTTTTCTGTGTTACTTCCTGTCACGATGAGATCGTCGACATACACTCCAACAAGTATACTTGCTTCTCCTTCACCTCTTGTATATACTACATGTTCTTGAGTACATTTTTTGAAACCGAGCTCTTTCAGACTCCTGTTCAGCCGCATGTTCCAAGCTCGTGGAGCCTGCCGCAGTCCATAGAGGGCTTTGGATAACTTGTATACCTTATGTTTCTGATTTTGTACCTCAAACCCTTCCGGTTGGTTGACATATTTTTCTTCTTCCAACTCTCCGTTAAGAAATGTTGTCTTCACATCTAGATGGTGTACCTCCCAACTTCGATTTGCAGCAAGTGCAAGAATGACTCGAATTGTATCAAGCCTAGCAACAGGTGCGAACACCTCTTCAAAGTCGATGTCTTGTCGTTGTACATAGCCTTTAGCAACTAATCTTACTTTGTGCTTAACAACTTTCCCATCTGAATCTTTCTTCAATTTGAACACCCACTTTAGACCGATAGGTTTGCGGCCTAATGGGAGTTCAGTTAGCGTCCAGGTCTTGTTCATATCAATAGATTTCAATTCTTCCTCCATTGCTTCGTCCCAGCAAGCCTCAGTTGCAGCTTCTTGATAACTTGTTGGCTCATCAGACACCACCATCATCAGCTCTTCCTCTTCTTCATCAATACCAACCACTTCCTCAGTGTTGGCGTAGATATCGGCAAGAGACCTATAGCAGACTGGCCCTTCATAAGAATTGGGCGTGTTTGTTATGGGAGGCGAGGTAGTTGCATGGGCTTTCGATGATGGTGTAGATGGACTTGACGCTCTTGTTATGGGTACCACGGCTGCTACTGATGGTATGACATTTTCCACCCCTGCCTCAACGTCTGCTGCAACAATCGCCTCGTCGGAGTAGAGCGGATCCAACATTATAAAACCAGGCAAGTTTTCTTCATTGTTAGCACTTGCATTCCATGCCTATTCAGAATTTTCTTGAAATATGACATCTCTACTTACTTGTAGCTTGCCATGGCTTGGATCAAACAACCGATGAGCTTTGCAGCCTTCCTCGACACCCAAGTATACCATGGGTGAGCTTCTGTCATCAAGTTTCTTAAGGTGAGGGGCTGTGAGCAACGCATCCGAACACTCTCAAGTGGGCAAGATGTGACTTTCTCCCCATCCAGGCTTCAAATGGAGTGCGTTCTCCTAGCGCCTTAGTTGGGAGACGGTTTAGCAGATAGACAGCATGCCTAACCGCTTCTCCCCAGAACCTTGCGGGCATATTTGTACTCTTGAGGAGAGATCTTGTCATGACCATCACGGTGCGGTTGCGGCGCTCCACGACACCATTCTGTTGAGGTGTGTAGGGAGTCGTGAGGTGCCGCTCGATTCCTTCATTTTCACAGAATCGAGTAAACTCCGTGGATAGGAACTCGCCGCCTCGATTGGTCCGGAGTGTTCTAATCTTGTACTCAGTCTTGTTCTCTGCCAGGAATTTGAACTTCTTGAATGCCTGGAATGCATCACTCTTTGCTGCCAATACAAACACCCACATCCACCTAGTGAAATCATCCACAATTAGAAGAAAATACTTGTTATCGGCAAGTGTACATGGTGAGATTGGCCCGCAAATATCAGCATGGAGAAGTTCTAACGACTTCTTTGCTCTAAAGTTTGCTTGGTACGGGAACGATAATCTTGCATGCTTGGCGATCACACACACCTCGCAAAGCTTGTTCGGTTGGGGCAATATTGGCACATCAACTGCCAATTTCTTCTCACCCAATAGCTTCAAGTCATAGAAATTGACATGTCCGAGCCTTGCATGTCATAACCAGGTTAGGTCTTCTAAGGTTGCCAGGAGACAAACTTGCTTGAGTGTCTTCAAGGTTATCTTGTACAAGTGATTTTGTGTTCGCTTTACCAGCATCAAGAGTTTCCTGCTCCCATCAATCACCTTTATGGTATCTCCTTCCATGTGCACCTCGTTTCCAGTTTCTGTCAATTGACCAAGACTGATGATATTACTACAAAGTTTAGGAATGTAGTATACCTCGTGTAGAGCCTTCTGATCGTCGTTCTTGCATTTGAACACGACCGTCCCTTTGCCCATGATCTCTATGGTTGATCCATCGGCAAACCTCACACTCCCGGTGATGGTTTCATCTAGTTCTTGAAACTTCTCGCGATGGCTAGTCATGTGGTTGCTGGCACCGTTGTCAAGGTACCAAACGTCTTTATCTTCTCCTTTCTTAACGCTGCGATACATCTCCAATAGAAACCTTTCTTCACTGAACAGAATAATATCTTGCCGCTCACACCTAGCGAGAAACTCCTCATGGGACACGGTCATCATCAGTGCTGGCTCTTCATTGGTGGCGCAAGTGAGGTGAGCCTCATTATCTCGATGCTTGCTGTAGCATTCAGACGCATAATGCCTCATTTTCTCACAATTGAAACACTTTATGTGTCTCTTGTCACGAGTGTTACTGTTGTTGCTACTAGTGCCTCCTGCACTGTCTTGACGCTGCGTACCACGGCCACGACTGCGCCCTCGCCCACGCCACTTGCTACGATTAGGGCCGCTGGACCCGCTCCCCTTGCCTCCTGACGAACTGTCCACGCTGCTCCCTTTTTGTCGCATTTGTCATTCGGCATGAGTAAGCAGGAGTTCACCTTCAGTGCCGTTGGCGTTGCCTCGTAATTGCAGTGTTCGTTCCTCGTATGTCTTCAGTCGCCCAATAGTCTCCTCAAATAGCATAGTCTCAAGGTAGTGGAACTGCTCAATATTGACAACAATAGAGAAGAATTTATCAGGGACAAAATCGAGCAACTTTTTTTTTACCAAAGAGGAATCTTCAAGCGTGGCACCGAGAGTGGAGAACTTGCTACTCAGGGTGCTGAGTTTGCCAGCAAACTCATCAATCGTCTCGGTCTCCTTCATCCGAAGGGGCGTCAAACTCGCTCTTCAACGTTTGTACGCGTGCCTTCTTCACCCGATCACTACCAAGGTATCTCATCTTGAGGCTGTCTCAGACTTCCTTCGCCGTCTTCTTTTTTGTGATCTGGAGAAGGATGTCTTCGGGGACACATTGTAAGATGTATGCACACACGTTCTTGTCCTTCTTTACATCCACATGGGCTTCTTTCTCTGGCTCCACCGCCTCCCAGACTCCTTGGGCATCGAGAATTGCCTCTGTCTTTATTGCCCACACAGTATAATTGTGAGGGCTTAGCATCGGATAGGGAAATTACACTCCGCCGTTCTCCTTCGCTAGGATGCTCGACATTTTCTGTGGAAGCGTGGATTCTTGGCTGCTCTATACTACCAAAACTCTGATACCAATTGTTGACCCAGACCCAAAGAAGAACAAAGGAAAACGAAGAAACCGAAAAAACGAAAGAATTTATTTTTCTGGAAAAATAAACTTACAAAAAAACTAAGACACTGTTTCACATGCCTCTAGAACCCTTTAAATACACTACGAACAAGACTTATTCATGACTAATCCCATTAAAATAGGAATTAAAATTGGAAGACTAATTCACTAGTTATCTCATTAAGATAGAAAAAACTAATCAAATACTAAGTCGTAAAAATTATCAAAATAAATAAAAAAAATAGAATGTGTATATGTAAATAATGTCTAGATTATTTTCTCACATGATATGACATTTAATTAATGGGGGGAAAGAAACATTATTTTTTCCTCAGCAGCACTATAAAAGGAGATCCCTCCAGCGGATAAAAGTACACATACAGACACGTACGCTCGTATTTCTTTCACGTCCCTTTTGTCTCATCCGCGTCGGAGACTAACTTCAACATCGAAATAGTTATCCAGTCTCAAATCTAACACTCTGTTTCCTTCATCTTCTTCTGCTTCAGCTTTGCGGGCGTTGCGGACCAGAGGTCTTCTCTTCGCCTTCAACTACTTCGTTTCCTCAGTCAACACCAGGACAGCTGACTAGTAGTTTCTCCACCGATCTCAGACGAGAGCAGACAGGATGGACACCACTGCTTCTCTATCATCCAAGTATTCAAACCTCGATCCCTTTGCAGACAACCAGCACCTCATAATCAATCAGTGATATCAGGAATCACAACCAGAGATTCTTCCAAAGTCCCATCATCCAACAAATAAATGGAGTTGAACGCTGGCAGAGAATAGAGAACTTTATTCGAGGAAACTTTGAGCCTGAGTTGGAGAACTTTATCAGGAATCACAACGTGCGTTTAACAAGTTACTAGATAGAGCTGAAGTTAGGGTGATCATCTAAAGTTACTACATATATCTACACTTTCAGATTTATAATTTGAGTAAGAAATTATCAGGCAACCATTTTGAATAAGCTAATTGATCCGGTCTGAGATCAGTTAACTCCTGTCGGATCAACTTCGGGCGGACCGATTTCTGACAAGTCGCCCTCTAGAGGATGGACTTTGGGCGAGTCGATGAGCACAACCACGACATCCTTTCTCGTTATTAGCGCATGTTATCGGCATGACCATCGCCGCAGCTGCTGCTCTTTGTCCCGCGCCGTCGCTACCTTCCTCCTTGATCAATGCTACATCACGTTTACTATTGTCCTCGTCGATAATTTCATTGTCGCCACTCTCCTTGCAACAAGCAATGTTGATTTCGCCTTGTCATCACAACTCTGTCTCGACCACCGTCGTCGTTCGAACATCAACGCCGATGATCAATCTTAAGTAATCTTAAATTTTGAATATGTCCCAGTCTAATAATAATAGAATCATTGATGAGTTGACTCAGACTCTCATAATTTAGTCCAAGATAATTAAAGATCCCGACTATGTTATTGATCCCACGTAACATGGAGACCAAGTCAACAGAATGTTAAGAACGTGCTTTGACTTTCATGCGTCGACACAGTCCATTGGCTGACCATCGCCGTTCAAACTTCCATTTGCATTGCATTCCATTTCAGTTGATCAATTCCCGGGCGGCGGCCGGCGGGCGGCCCATATGCATTATGAACGGTTCAACTTAAAGACTGGTCCCCAACTATCTTCTTCTAAATGCTTCTAGAAATATCGCAGCTTTACTAATTTGCATAATAATAAAAGCCGAAGGCTAGAAATACAACTGTAACGATGACTGCTCAGACTTCCTATGGCAGCTATTTAGAATGTCTTTTTTTTAACGTTGCATGTCCCTAAAGTTAGGCCTTAATGTGATCTGACTCGATAAGTTCCTTGTTCTATTTTATCGTTAAAGAAAATTTTATTTATTTATTTATTTTAAAAGAGAAAGTTCTTGCCTGCTGACGCCGCCCACGTGAACCATGAAATTCTAAATCAATATAATTTCAAATCAAGAAATATGTGTTACTGACAGCTGGATTGGGCGGAGCTTTAAGGGACCCACTGGTGTTCCGTCTCTCCGAACCGACACTTGAGTGCGCGTGTCGTCCAAGCGATGCGCGCTGGGGTCTGCGGCACCGTCGGTTGAGGCCTCTCGCACGGATCAGAAGGCATCGCGTCGGATCGAACGGTCATGCTCGGGCCGGCTGCCGAAAGCCAACTCGTCGTGACCGAAGATGGGTCCCGAAGGCATCCGGGGAGCGGGAAAGAGCCACGTCGAGGGCGGAAGAAAAGGCATCGCGAGTTGTGCTGATTCCGATCCGCGAGGATATGCTCGATCATAAGTAGGAGCGGAAAGAAGCGGGAAGGCAGACCCAAGCTCGCCTTTCTTTACCCTGCTACTGATCTGGTTTCTAGGTTTCTCGTCTCTCCTTCCTTCCCTTGCTTCGGCCTTCGTTTTGCGGAGATCTGGGAGGGGTAGCGGCTCTTCTGTTGGCGTTTACAGGTAACTTTTTCCTTACGCCTTTCTCTGGAGATCATGGATCTGCTTTTGTGGTTCTGCTAACTGCTTTTCGATTCCAGCTTTTTTTTTCGCTTCTTGTATGAGATCGGATCTGCCTGATTTCGGCTCTGCAATGTGCCGTTATTGCTCTGATTATTTAGATCTGTGCGAGAGAGAACCTGTGTCGGTTTAAGTCTCATCTACGCTGATTTCTCTGCAGTAGAATAGGTTTTCTGCAGAGGAATCTAGATTTGGAAGTGTCTGTCTTTCGTTGGTTATTATTCTTTCGAGATCTCTCCGGCAGATGTTAACGGATCGATCACGCCGCCGGCGATCAAACATAATCCAGTCCGGCTGGTCCGTACCTGACATAGTCCTTTTCATAAATGGTTGAGCCATTCTGGACGTTTCCTGATCCATTGGTCGAGCCGTGGGGCAGGGGTTTATGCCGCATGAGTGCCAGGGCTGATACAGATTTTAAAGTTAATCAAAAAAGAGGGAAAACAAGAAATACACACACACACACACACGATATATATTTTTTGTAAAACATTGGGGAAATAATTGGGGAAATAATTTATTGTATTTACTATGCAGATATGTAAACTTTAATGAAGCATTTGTAGGTCTGATATAGCTTTTATTAGAAATAGGTTTTAAGTTCTCTGGTTTGGTTGGAGTATCTTTTTATCTATCTTTCTAATTTTTAATTTTTTTTTGTCTTTTCTATGTATACTTTTTTTGACCTTTCTAAACTTCTAGAATAATTTTTTTTTCTAATTTTTATTTTAAAAATATTTTATATTTTAAAATTATTTAACTATATATATATTTATCAGCCAAGGCTCTTGACTGGCCCTAAGCACCCTTCGTGATGTCGGTATCATGCTCAGCTTGGCATGACACGTATATGACTGACCGAGCACGTGTTGAGCTCGTCCTAATTTGTCTAGTTGGCAGTGATTATTGTATAAATTATTACTTTTTTTTCTTTTGTACATCTCTTTTGATTGTTTTTTATTTATCCTGTGTTACATATTCTCACTAGTACCAAACATATTGTTATGTTGCCTTCCCAAAATTGGGTCTAATATTGGCGCTTGAGCTAGATGTTAATTTTTTTCATATAATTTTCAAGAGCTATGATAGAGAGCGTGAAATTATCGCGTGAAACTTAACGTAATGCATGGTACTTTTCGTGTATACGTTCGATTGCCGCTTGGACACTGACAGCGGCCTCGGCCGCTGCCCCAAACAAAACTATAACCTGGTTGGCACGGTGAACCCGTCGAGGATCATTGCAATTGGAATGCCTCATCATTTACATTGAGTTTCACGTTAAAAATTCACATTGTCCATCATTTTTGAATTTTCAATTAGGTTAGTTTTTCTCTTTTATAATCTAATCTAAAAATTTCCTTGCTACAGATCACATCCATGGGATAATTAACATACTCCTAGTACAATTTCTCTTTTAATTCAAAGTGTGGTTTTCTGATGTTGCACTTCAATTACATTTCATCCAAAAGTTGTATATGTTATGTATATTATTATTACTAATCTTTTTGTTGGAATTGGAGAGTTGTACCAATTTGATTAGGTTCCTAATATTATAATAGAATGCATTCAAAATCATAGTATTGGAAATAGTGCTGCCTCGGCCAAGCACAGTAGGGCGCAATGAGTTTCTTTTTTTTGTCTGATCCGGGTTTGATATGGGAAAATGGGTTCTACTTGGCATGACATGTTCATCCACCGAGCTTGGGCTTGTGCACCTTAGGTCTTTAATAAAAATTTAATAAAAATAGAATTTAAATAAAGAAAATAAAATAAATTCTGTTAAAATGGTAATTTGTTAAATTTATAAAATTATTTATTTTAATAATTAATTCTTTATCTTTTATATATAAAAAGAATGGACCAAAGTCAGTCTGTGAGCTGTATTTGAGTCTAGTCTATGTCGGGCTTTTTGGGCCTGGGCCTACGAATTGTGACCATGCGCATGGCACAGACCTATGCTAGAATTGGGCCTATGAATTGTGACCCATGCGCATGGCACAGACCTATGCTACCAGACTTATGGGTTTGGTCATGCCACATCCCACAGGTAGGCCTTGCCCATTGACACCTCTAATTGGAAAGAGTTGCTACCAGATGTTATTTTGTATGGATAGAAATTATGGTCTTGATTAACTCTATTTTCTTTGTACTTTTGTATGCAATCTGTTAACTTACCTAAATCGTCTAATCTTTTTTTTTGTTGTAATTGTATGGAATATGTTTCTCGCCTGTCATTCATAGCCTGTAATGCTTATTTCATCATTTCAAGCATTACATTTTCAGATGCAGTCATGTTACCAACATCCTTGTTTGTTTTTTAGTCTATCACTATGGCGCCAACACCTGAAGTGGCAACCAAGTCTTCTGATTTGAAACTTTCTCATCCACCTCTCAATGAACGTATACTTTCATCCATGACAAGAAGATCTGTTGCAGCACATCCTTGGCATGATCTTGAAATAGGTGAGGATAGTTATCTAAGTCTCATAACGTAGTGTTTTTCATTCTTTTCCATGTTAATTAAAATGTTTATTGAACTTGAATGCCGCATGCAGGTCCAGGTGCCCCTTCAATCTTCAATTGTGTAAGAATCCATACTTTTTCTCAAAAGAATTCTTGTTTGCCATTGGATTATTAGAAAAGTACAGATAGTAACTTTAACTATTTATTTATTTATTTTATTTTGGCATGAATATATTGCATGTAACCAGGCTAACATGTTTACGTCGTACTTTTTCTTAAAAAATGGTAATTTAAACATTTTAATGCATTTGAGTTTATATAATATGTGATTTTTGTGGTGATTATTGTCATGGGAATGAGAAGTCTACTTGTGTCTGTATTAAGAACCTGAAAAAATTTCAAGGAGCAACAAAAATTCTTGCAGGTAGTGGAGATAAGTAGAGGAAGCAAAGTGAAATATGAACTTGACAAGAAAACTGGTCTGATAAAGGTGTGTATGAAAATTATTATTTTTCCTTAATTTTTTCTACTGTTAATTTTTGTATTTGTTTACTGCTATAGGTGGACCGTGTTCTTTATTCATCAGTTGTGTATCCTCACAATTATGGTTTCATCCCTCGCACTCTTTGTGAAGATAGTGATCCAATGGATGTGTTGGTCATTATGCAGGTTTGTTGTACAAAGATTCTGTAATACATTTTGATGCCTGCACCTGAATGTATTCGAAGTGTTTGAATCCTACAATTCATCATCATTAATACTTAAAAATGAAATAAACCTAGATTCAGATGGATCTTTTATTCTAATTATCCCTCCTTGTTTGTTCCTTCATGTTTTTGTTGTTTGGTTCGTCAAGTGAAACTTTCTAAAAATGGTTGTTGCTTATTGAACAGGAACCAGTACTTCCAGGATGCTTTCTTCGAGCTAAAGCAATAGGTTTGATGCCTATGATTGATCAGGTTTCGTCTACGCACAAATAAGCTGGTTTCTTTTTATTTGTGCCAGACTACTATTCAAAGAATCTCATAAAGCTGCATATTCTACAGTGGTTATTTGACAATTGTTGATTGGCCTGAGTTGTTTGAAACAGGGGGAGAAAGACGATAAGATTATTGCTGTTTGTGCTGATGATCCCGAGTACAAGCATTTTAATGATATCAAGGAGCTCCCTCCTCATCGTTTAGCTGAGATTAGGCGTTTCTTTGAAGATTGTATCCTCATAGATCTGCAAATGCATTTTATATACAACTTTTTCCACAGAGGTACATGCTCT
Organism: Boesenbergia rotunda; assembly: GCA_024364735.1. Lineage (NCBI taxonomy): Eukaryota > Viridiplantae > Streptophyta > Magnoliopsida > Zingiberales > Zingiberaceae > Boesenbergia > Boesenbergia rotunda. The sequence continues at coordinate 146,393 of JAGFNQ010000895.1, forward strand.
TGCTAATTGCTAGCAAATGACACATGCACTTATTATTTGCTAGCAAAGGTTTGTAGCTTCTAAGCAAAAGATCCCTTCCAAGGTGAAGGATTTTTCCATACTCCAAACTTGGTTAACCAAGTTCCTAAAGGTAGATTTTGCAACAAATAGGAGAGGTTCTTTTGGAGTTATGAATTGTGTCATTGTCGCACACCTCGTTATGTTAGATACCAGTATTTTCTTCAACAAGATTTGTGCTTCTTAGCCTTCGGAAATCAGATAAGAAAAATGAAAACAAGGATGTGGCTGTGGATGACTTCCTCGATGCATCAGCAGCAACCAAAGCAATCCAACGTTCCATGTAAGTATTTTTCCAGTTTGTCATCTCTACTGTTACTCTGTTAGATAAATGTTCCAAAATCGGATTGCAAGACCTGCCCGAAAAGATACCTATTTAAAATTTGGCAATTTCAACTTCAAAATGTAGAAAATGTTTAGAAGATTAACTGGAAGCTGTAGTTGCTTATCAGCGAACAAATGGACTCAAACAGCGTTGCTTCTTTATTAATATCTTTTATTGCAAGTGGATTTGATGTGTTTGCATAGATCATATCTGTACCTTTTGAACTATCCACTGTATTTGCAGGGATCTTTATGCGAGTTACATTGTGGAAAGCCTGAGGAGGTAGGGCGGGTCATGAAGAGAGATGGATCTGGGGACACGGGCGTTTGCAGTCAAACTACGAACTATACTGCTATCATATTATTACATATACATAAGAATTTAGCTTGTGAAGGTTTCTCATGTCTGCCTTAAGACCAAACAAACATTTGCTTCGTAAACGGATGCACACACTATCAATGGCTATTCTTAAATTTCCTACTGGTTTTGTTTGCATTCTTTGAATTACCAGGCATTTAAAGATACTAATTATTTACATAAATACCACTCGAAATTTTGTTTTGCAATCATTATTTCAATAAATCATTGCGTAATAAAACAACGTGCATCATTTGTATAAGAATTATTATCTCTAGAATAATGTATAGAGCAACTTTTAGAACGAAGTAGCTCTTTTATTTTATTTTTAGCTATAAATTTATGTATTGTAAGAGAAAATAAGGGAGCGTTTGGTTTGTATTTTCCAGTCTGTTTTTTATTTTCATTTTTCTGTAGAAAATGTGATTTTCTGAAAAACATGTATGGTTTGTATTTTTCAACTTTGTTTTTCAGAAAAAAATATAACGTTTTCTGGAAAACTGGAGAATGAAAAAAAGTCATTTTTTAGAAAATTAGAAAATGTGGTTTTTTAGAAAATGAAAATAAAAAATGACACAAATCAAACGCCCTTTAAGATTTTTGGGTGATGGCTTTGAATTTTGGATAAAATTTAAATCAAGGCGAGCTCAATTGTTTGATTTAGCAAGTTTACGTTTTATTGATAGGAAGATAAAAAAAACACATATATAACAAAATATTTTTTTAATTATACTTTATTTTTTTTATTTTTTTAGTAATCTTAAAATTAAACATTAAAACAAATGTGAGACCTAACCTCGCTCCCATCGACCCCATGCCTAGATAATTCAGTTATCATTTGTACGATCCAAATACTATAGGATCTCTGCACGACTGCACTCCGCCCCCATGGGCTGGATCGGATGGTAAGACGCTTGGTCGATTTGGTCGAGGTCACAGGTTTGAGGGTCGCCAGTTGCGCATGGAGATAAAACTTTGATCTGCTGACATTAATTCTCTCGACCCCAGGCGCCTCACCACACCAGTGATAACCGTGGTTTGCCTCCCTCTGGAAACCTATGGGGTCGGGACCAGGGGGCCAGTAAGGTGACGGTTCTACCTTTTTTCGTCTGCACGACTGCACTCCATCATCACCTTCGCATGATCCCTCAGCGCAAAGTGGAGCTGTACAACAGCAGTCCCCTAGCGGTGGGAAACCATGCAGCGCGCTATAGCTCAGCATGAATACGAATCATAAGGCACACCAGTGATGCGCTATAGCTCATCACTGGTGTGGTGAGGCGCCACACCAGTGACCACCTTTTTTCGTCTGCACGACTGCACTCCATCATCACCTTCGCATGATCCCTCAGCGCAAAGTGGAGATGTACAACAGCAGTCCCCTAGCGGTGGGGAAACCATGCAGCGCGCTATAGCTCAGCATGAATATGAATCATAAGGCACACCAGTGATGCGCTATAGCTCATCACTGGTGTGGTGAGGCGCCACACCAGTGACGGTTCCACCTTTTTTCGTCTGCACGACTGCACTCCATCATCACCTTCGCATGATCCCTCAGCGCAAAGTGGAGTTGTACAACAGCAGTCCCCTAGCGGTGGGAAACCATGCAGCACGCTATACCTCAGCATGAATACGAATCATAAGGCACGGGACTTTTTAACTAATTTCTTTGTGTTCCGGAAAGAATCGACGACGATGGTCAGTCACCGAAGTTCTGCCCCCGTGAAGGTCGTTATCGCAGGGAGGAACTCCGTGCCTTGCGAGATCAACACGAGCGTTAGGGGCCACGCCGGAAGGGGTCCAGCGGAGTCCACTCCGACGCTCAAGTCAGTGTATCGCTGGAGGGTAAAGGCAGCAGGAAAGGAAAATGCGTGTAAAGTTGAGAGAGCGTAACCCCCTTACCGGAGGGGTTGGGCTACCTTTTCTACTGATGGCGGCGGGGACGATAGTACATGTCTCCGTGCTTCTCGCCACGTTCCCCCTATCTTCGGTTACCGGATCTCTCCTGTAACGGTCCTCGCCCTCGTTAAATCTAGCTCGTAGTAAGGATGAGGACGATAATAACCGAGGATTGTGGGCTCTGATCCGCCCGTAAATACCGGTGACCATTACCTAGGTATTCGCAAATAGGGGGTTCGTTATTGCGGTCAAAGGTGACTTGGGCTCCGCTCTCCCGAGGTGATCTCGGGGACTCCTGGCCAGGGGGGAGTCTCGGGGTGATCCCGGGTCCTGACTTCCCGAGGTGATCCCAGGAGTTTTGTTAATCCCGGGCACATTCATCCCGTGGGGTCCTGGAGCTCTGGAAGAAGGACCACTCCAACCAGTCCTGTCGTACCACGCAGCTTCTTCATCCCGCATGTCCGCTACGGCCTATTAACCCCATCACAAGTCCCTCCCTTCAAGTCTGATCGAAGGAAGCGTGACTGATTGATCGGACTAAAGTTGTGATGAAGAAGCTGGGCCTAGCGGGTTCCTCCGCCCTTTACTGCTTGGCTGACGGCCTGTGGGGCCCTAAGATATAACCAGTGCAACCCGGGACTTCGGGTGATTTTTTGAATATGTCCCGTATTCTTGCGAACTTTGTGGCGACTATAAGGACGCGGTGGGTCAGCGTATGTAACAGGGCCACGTGTCTTTTCCCTGGTTGTGCGGTGATGTCCTCTTGCTACGCACTGCGGGATATACGAAGGGACGGCAGGAAGGGCTAACGGTTCCCTGAGGTAGCTTGTGTATGCCCTCGACGTGCTACTCCCCTATTGCTCAGAGGGGTACAGCGCATCCCTATAAAAGTGGGTGCGACGGCATCCCGCAACCTCCTTACCCTATCTGCCGTTAAGAGTTCTCCTTTTTTGGTTGCCCATCTTGCCGCTGTGTCTTTTTGACGAGAGTAAGTCTCCCTCCATCCATTCTTTTTTCCCCACTCTATCTCCATGGGTTTAATGGAGAAGAAAAAGAAAACCCCAGGCGACGACGAGTGCTCCCTGAAAGAATTAGGATTTTGTGCAGAATGGTACAAGACAATCTCTTCCAGAGTTAGGTCGGAATCCCTCTAAGTTGCTCGCTAGAAATATGATATCCCGGTAGACTGGGAGGTGCGGGTCCCTACCTCAGGTCAATCGCCCGTGACAACCAGTGAGAATTTTTATACTTTCTTTTTGGGACAACTAGAACTAGGGCTTCGTTTCCCTATCCCTCCTTTTTATATGAATGTTGCTAAGTACTTTGGTATCCCGCCTCAACAACTGGTTCCGAATGCCTTTGCCCAAATGGGCGGAGCCCTTGTCCTCTTCAAGCTTTTTGACATTTCTCTGACCCCCCGATTCTTCCATTTCTTCTTCGTCCCAGTTGGGTCCCGAGGGGCATTTGGTTTTACCACTCGCTCGGGCCACCAGTTTCTGGGGGGGGGGGCCCTCCCTTCTTCTCATAAGGGATGGAAGGAAAGATTCTTCTATATTCGGCTTCCCGAGTGTTCATTCAGTCTTATCCACTGGACGGAGAATTTGCATTCTATCCTGGACCTCGGCGACTCCCAACAGGACGCAAGATATCAGAGAGCTAAGGGTATCCTGACTGGAATGGAATTCCATGGGCTCCAACTGGTGCAATGCGAGGAGCTCCTATATCGAGCTGAACTTAGTCCGAAAATTACCACCCTCAGCTCCAACCTTCGTAAGTTATTTTTTATCTGGTACAGTTCCTGGTTAATACTGACTGATGTCTTTTTTGTTATTACTGTGCATGCGACATTATGTTCTCCCGGGTGATCCTTGGTCATTCCACATTGCAAGGTGACAATGGCTTTGGCATTGGCTTCCCCCTTCCGGATTTGCTCAGCCGACCACTTGGAAAACTCAAGCTCCTTTCCTTCATTATCCTTTGGAAGAGAAAACCCCTCCTTGACAGTGAACCACAAACTCATGTTTGTCTTTAAGTAAAACTCCATTCTTGACTTCCAATATGAAAAATCTATGCGGTCATAGAATGGAGGTCGGTTTGTGCTGTAGCCTTCTCTTCCAGCCATCTTGCTGTAAGCTCTCGGATGTTAAGCCGTGAACAGAGCCCCAGGCTCTGATACCACTTGTTGGGGACGAGATGGCTAGAGAGGGGGGGTGAATCTAGTCAATCATAATTTCTTGCTCTTTGATACTTCTGCGTGATCAGATTAGTAGCAGCGGAAACAAAAACACAGAAGCAGCAAAGAACAGACAGCAAAACACAAAGGGAAGCAAACCGACGCTAACACCTCGATATACAAGGTTCGGGGATAACTTGCCCCTACTCCTTGGCGTGCCCGTGAGGTGGGCGATCCCTTGATCGTCGGCAGATCAAGCCCCGGTGAACCCGGATAAGATAGAGCCTCCTTCTCGGTGGAGAAACCTCTCCACAGATCTCACGGATGATATGATTTGAGTACAGGAGATCACACAAGAAGGAACACTCACAAAGCTCTCACAGGAATGCAACAAGATCGCTCAAGCACGAACCAACAGAGAGCACGAACACAGCCCAGCAACAACTTCCCAAGTTTTCTGTCTTGTCCGCCTCTGCTTCCAGCTTCGCCACTTAAGCTCTGCTCACCATCACAAGCTTCATCAGCATCCACTGAGCCAGCCAGAACCCACTGACCTCCCTGAGCACTCAGTCCACTGAAGACCTCCTCTCCAGCTGAGCCTCCGTCAGTCGCCAGCTGTGTCAGTTGCCCGTTGAAACCTGAGAACGAGAAACAGCCAAACCTGCTCAACGAAAAGCCTCCCATTGACCCTCCTTGAGTGTTTAAATCACCTGCTATCACCTGCACACTCCAACAGAGGCTTAGCAATGCATATCAAAACATATCAGCAATGTATCAGAGAATCGGCAGTGAAAACAGACGCGATCAGAGCTTCTGACAGCGTATTTGAATTAAAGTTCTGCGCCTGATCGGTCACCAGACCGATCAGAATGGATCCTGATTGGTCACCCAGATCGATCAGGGTAGATGAACAGTTGTTTTTTAATCAATCCCAAGATCCCTGATCGGTCACCGGACCGATCCAAGACTTTGATCAGCAAGGGAACTCACTCACCGTTTGCTCCCTGACCGGTCACCCGACCGATCAAGAGCAAGACAGCAAGGAAGCAGCCTGCTCCCTGATCGGTCAACGGTCCGATCAGGAGCCACACAGTAGATTCCCAATCTCACTGTGCGCTCCCTGATCGGTCACCAGACCGATCCACTAAAGAGCAGCGTGCCAATGTCCCTGATCGTTCACCAGACCGATCCAGTGACTCAACCCTAGCCCTCTAAGCTAGGAATTCATCCACCTTAGCCCTCCAAGCTAAGGATTTTTCCATCTAACTTTCCAAGTTGGGAATTTGCACCTAACCCTCCAAGTTAAGACTTTTCACCTAGGCCTCCAAGCTAGGACTTTTCACCTAGCCCTCCAAGCTAGGACTTTTCACCCAACTCTTCCGAGTTAGAACATCATCCAACCTAGCCCTCCAAGCTAGGCACCTGACCCTCCAAGCCAGGACTTTTTCACCTAATTCTCCAGGATGGGAATTTGTACCTAACCCTCCAAGTTAGGACTTTTCACCTAGCCCTCCAAGCTAGGACTTTTCACCCACCTCTTCCGAATTAGGACTTTTCAACACCTGGCTTCACTCACCAGGACCCGGCTTCACTCACCGGGATTTCTAACACCTGGCTTCACTCACCAGGACCCGACTTCACTCACCGGGATTTCAACCTAGCTTCACAAGCTAGGACCTGGCTTCACTCACCAGGATTTCATGCCCAGTCTCCGACCAGGACTTTAACCCAAATTCGCTCAACCAAACTTAAATCATTGTCAAACACCAAAACAACAACTGGGCCAGACTGCATCAACAATCTCCCCCTTTTTGTTATTTGACAACCCGATTTAAGTTTAGGTATCAATCAATTGAAGTCCGTTCAATTCTCATAAGGGAATCATGATCCTCCCCCTATAATAACCATAAACTTAATCAGTCATTTTCTCCCCCTTTGTCAAACATCGAAAAGGGTATGGTTATTAAGTTTAAACATCAAACTCCCCCTCAACCAAGGGTCTCTCCCCAAACCCAGAATAATCAAAGGATAATTTTTTGAATCGCACATGAAAACATATACAGAATAATATCATGTTCAAGTATGTATATGTTTCATATGACAAGTATGTCAAATGATGATTTTTGAATTGCATATGAGAGGCATATACCATAAATGTATCATGGCAACAATGTATATGCATCATATGACAATAATTATCGCAGTTCCATCAGACTGATGATCGATACAGAAAAATTTCTGATTTATCTATGAACGATCAATTTTCAGAAAAATTTCTGTAATTCTGATTCGTTTAAGATCGGACTGCATTAACACTTGGACTTCCATGTGAAGACATATACAGAATTATATCATGGTCAAATACGTATATGCTTTATAGGATGAGTAAGGAATGCAACTGTATCTGAAAAATAGTCCTGATTGGCCTCCATGACCAACCAGGTCTGTTGATTACGTGATACAGAAGGATATCTGATTAGTCTGGAGAGCGATCAGATTTCAGAAAAATTTCTGAAACTCTGATACGTTCCTGATCAGACTGCATTAACAATTGGCATTCCATAACCGGGGAGTAGACTCTATTAATATTCGATATTTCAGAAAAATTTCTGAAACACGACATTAAGACCAAGAGTCATGACTCAAACAAACCCTTTCTTATGAATTTGAACATTCCAACATAGGTTTGTATCAAATCAGTATTTAGGTTTTGTTTCAAGTACCACTTGAACAAATTTTTACTTCCTTAGTACCAGGATTGTACCAATGGAGGATCAAATATGTTTCAATTGTAATTGGTTTGTATCAGATTTGTGTGTGGTATGATCATTACACTGATACAATTTGATGAGAAGATATTGGTTTGAGGAGGTTTTAGATCAATTTGGAACGATCTGGGAGTTCCTTGATCAGAGATGGTCTGATCGGTCACCGGACCGATCAGAGGGATCCTTGATCGGTCTGTGGACCGATCAGGTTCGGCACAGGATGTTTTCTGAGTTCCAAATTTCAGAAATCGATTTCAGAAACTCTGAAATCAAGTTTGTTTCAGTTCTTAGCCGTTCCCAAACCCTAACTCAATTGGTTTTGATTTGTTTGATTCTAAAGAAGGGTTTCCCTTATTACAAATAAACAACATGGTTTATGTCCGTTAACTAAATCAAGATTCATCAAGGCATGATCAATTTTTGCTAAACATGAACTTGAAATCAGTCAAGTGGAAAAACAAGCAAGTCATAGAACTTAAAACATCATAAACTATGTGATCATGCTGTTCTTAACCAAAATTAGGTTTATGTCAATTTCAATGGATGATTAAAATCCTAAAACATGCTTATGTCACATTATGATTAAAGTATGATCAAATTCCCAAAACATGCTTGTATCATATTATCATCAAGTTTCCAAAACATGCTTGTATCAACTTATGATCAATTCAAGCCATGTGTTGATATTGTTCTTAATCAAAATGGGCATGTCATAGATTAATGTCATCCAAACACCAAAGTCATGGCATACTCATCTAGGTTCGTCTCCAAAATAATAAGAAAAGCTTAAGCCTAGACCTTAAACTCATGTTCTTTGTCTAATCATGTACTGTGAGATTTTCATAGTGATTTTCACAAACCATGTGTTCTTCATGTTGGCATAATACATACAAGAAAATCATGGCATACTTGATCATGGAAGAACTTAAACACTAAAGTAGATTATATCATGACTGAGTACTTTAACACATGAATACCATAAAAATCACTAGCCAAGGGATTATATTATTATGAGAACTAAGACAATGAAGCTCAAAGCATTTAATTCGATTTTCCATAACCAACCATATGAATGACAATTCTTTTCCTTGGTCATGGGTTTGGAGCACCAAATATCAACCTCCCATGTTGATAGATGCTCCCCCTCAAACAAAGCTATACAATTCTAAAAATGGAGGTTTTAGGTACCCAAATTTTGGGACCTAATGCATCAACAATGAGGGACTTAGGCACCCATGCCTTAATCAATTTCTTTCTAACCTTTTGAACCCTAGAATCATTTGATGATCTAAATTGGGTTCTTGACATTAATGATACAAAGGTTGGTTCCTTAGGTAGGTAACCTATACCGGCCTTATTGTAAACCGCCATTTGGGAATTGAGTATCATGTCTAAGGTTTTGGAGCTAGATGAGAATTTCTCAAGAACATTCTTGAGATTTTCAACTTCGCTCTTTAAGTCCTTATTGTCATTCTCAAGGGTCTTAACATGCAAGTCATCAATTACCTCATCCTTAGAGGTTTTTAAATGTTCTACCTCCAATTTCAAAGATTTAACTTCGGCCTTAGATTTTTTAAGCATCTTAGTTAGACATGCGATGACTCGATAGCACTTATCTAACTCGGGAGAGATTATCTCTTCATCATCCGAAGATGATGAAGGCGCGGTTGAGGAGCTTCTTGATTCGTTGTCAGTCTCCTCGGTTGATTCTTCTAAGGCCACGAGAGCCACATGACAGTGAGTCCTCTCCTCCATTTTCTTCTTTTTGTCACCTGCCACTAAAGCCAACCCTTTCTCCTTTGGGCTTGTGTTAGAGATCTCATATAATTCCATTTCACAATATAGATCTTCTAACTTAACAATTGAAAAATCCTTGGAAACCTTGTAGGCATCCACCATGGATGACCACAAAGTATTCCTAGGGAAGGCATTGAGTATATACCTCACTAGGTCTCTATTTTCCACCTTTTCATCGATGGAGTGCATGTCGTTGATGATTTCTTTGAACCGACAATGAAGCATACTTACAGTTTTGTTTTTTCCCCATTGTCAAGTTCTGGAG
>JAGFNQ010000895.1:158111-194369 GCA_024364735.1 Boesenbergia rotunda
ACCGGCTTCACTCACCGGTATTTCCATCACCTGGCTTTCACTCCCAGGACCCGACTTCATTACCGAGGATTCCATCACCTGGCTTCACCACCAGGACCCGACTTCACTCACCGGGATTTCCATCACCGGCTTCACTCACCAAGGCCCGCCTTCACTCACCGGGACTTTTTCCCACCTAACCCTCCAAGTTAGGACTTTTCACACCTAGCCCTCCAAGCTAGGATTTTTCACATGCCAGCGTGCGATCTCCCGATCCACCTGGACTTAATCCGAATTCAACCAAACTTGAATCAAACTTAAATCGGTGTCAACACCAAAACAACAATCAGAGTCAGACTGCATCAACAATCTCCCCCTTTTTGTTGTTTGACAACCCGATTTAAGTTTAGGTATCAATCAATTTAATTCTCATAAGGGAATCATGATCCTTCCCCTATAATAACCATAAACTTAATCAGCCATTCTCTCCCCCTTTGTCAAACATCGAAAAGGGTATTGTTATTAAGTTTGAACATACCTCCCCCTCAAACAGGGGTCTCTCTCCAAACCCAAAATAATCAAAGATAAATATGAATTGCACATGAAAACATATACAGAATAATATCATGGCCAAACATGTATATGTTTCATATGACAAGTAAGTCAAAGGATGATTTGGGAATTGCATATGAGAGGCATATACCATAAATGTATCATGACAACAATGTATATGCATCATCCGACAATAAGTGTGAATTGCACATAAAAACATATACAGAAATATATCATGGTCAAACATGTATATGTTTCATATGACAAGTAAGGAATGCATCTGTATCTGACATATACTCCTGATTGGTCTCCGGACCGATCAGGTTCATTGATTATCTGATACAGAAATATGTCTTATTAGTCGGGGGAGCGATTAGATTTCAGAAAAATTTTTGAAACCCTAATACGTTCCTGATCAGACTGCATTAACAATTGGCATTCCACAACAGGGATGTAGACTCCATTGATATTCGACGTTTCAGAAAAATTTCTGTAACACGACATTAAGAACAAGAGTCATGACTCAACAAACCCTTTCTTATGAATTTGAACATTCCAACATAGGTTTGTATCAAATCAGCATTTTAATATTTGATATTTCAGAAAAATTTCTGAGAATCAAGGGTCTTAAAAATTCCTACCCTTTTTTTTTGAACACTTGAACAAACTTGTACTCACTTAGTACCAGGTTTGTACCAATGGAGGATCAAATATATTTCAATTGTACTTGGTGTGTATCAGATTTGTGTGTATCAGTATGATCAGGTAATCTGATACAACTTGATGAAATGGGATCAGACTGAGGAGTAGTTTGATACCTTTGATCAGTGTTGATCTGATCAGTCACCAGACCGATCAGACTTTCCTAGATCGGTCAGTGGACCGATCAGGGTGAGTCCTGATCGGTCCGTGGACCGATCTGGTTTGATACAGAGAGGTTTTCTAAACCAGATTTCAGAAACTGAGTTTCAGAAACTTTGAAATCAGATTTGTTTCATTGTATAGTTTCAGAAACGAGATTTCAGACATCCTAATTCAATTAGATTCAATCCCATTGATCCTAAAGGGTTTCTTTTAACTAAAATCCATTTCCCAAAATGATCAACATGATTTGTGTCAAAGCATAGAGGTAATCCATTTGATTCTAAGGGTTCCCTTAATCAAAAATATATGTCATGATTTGTGTCAGAGCATGATCAGTATTTTCTAAGCATGAAATTGAATATCAAAACATGTTTGTATCAAAGCATGATCAGGTTCCCAAAATCTAAGTTGGATACTTCAAAATAGATTTGTATCAAGTCAATATTAAATTTGTATCAAAGTCAATGGATGATCAAGTTTGTTCAAAATATTTATCAATTTCATAATCCCCAACTCTATCCAGCATGTTTGTATCAAGATAATATCAAAATATAATCGATTTTCCAAACATACCTATACAACATGAGTATCAAAGTATGATCATGTGTGTATCAAAATATTCCAATTATGATCATGTTTATTCCAAACAATTTTGATAATTCAATCTACCTTGATAATCAGATTTTTTAGCAAATCATGGAACTTGAGTGTTGAATTTTGAAACATCATAACTATGTGAGCATACTGTTCTTAACCAAAATTTTCATGCCATAGACTAATGTTAATAGCACATAGAGTAAATCATGGCATACTTGATCATGTTCACCTCCAACATATTAAGGAAGAACTTAGGCCTAAGATATATCATCAGTTATTCCAAAAATAAACTGCGATTTTGATATTTTGGCTAACTTCTAGATTTACCGTGAACTATAGCAATCCATTGTCATGATTCAACCTAAATCATTCATGCAATATATTTTTCCTTTTCAAAACTAGTTGGTTTATTTTGAAGCATGAATATACTATCATTTATTGCATGAAAATTTCCTTACTACTCAAGTGAAATTTCATAAAAACACAAATTGCAGTAAAACATCAATTGCTACAAGAAAACCAATTATTCTAAGCAATTCATGGCAAGAGCAAATTATGTGTGAATCTAAACCCTTCATGCAATATATAAAAATAATTTCCAAGACTTGTTGACTTATTTTGAAACTAGTGTAACTTTAGCCTTGGGTTTGGAGCACCACTTATCAACAACCTATGTTGATAGATGCTCCCCCTCAATTAATGCTTATACAATTCTAAATATTGAGGTTTTAGGTACCCAAATTTTGAGACCTAATGAATCTACAATGAATGACTTTGGCACCCATGCCTTAGTCAATTTCTTCTTGGCTTTTTGAACCTTAGAATCATCTTGTGACCTAAATTGGGTTCTTGACATTAATGACACAAAAGTTGGTTCCTTAGGTCGGTAACCTAAACCAACCTTGTTGTACATCACCCTTTGTGAGTTGAGTATCATATCTAATGTTTTAGAGCTTGTTGAAAACTTCTCAAGAACATTCTTGAGGTTTTCAACTTCGCTCTTCAAGTTCTTATTTTCATCCTTAAGGGATTTATCATGCAAATCATTAATGTCCTCAACCTTAGGGGATTTCAATTCTTTTACTTCTAACCTTAATGCTTTGACTTTGGCCTTAGATTTATTAAGCATTTTTGTCAAGCACGCTATTGTTCTATAGCATTTGTCTAGCTCGGGAGAGATTACCTCTTCATCATCCGAAGATGATGAAGGCGCGGTTGAGGAGCTTGATTCGTTATCACTTCCTTCATTTGAGTCTTCTAAGGCCACTAGAGCCATGTGACAGTGAGTCCTCTCCTCCATTTTCTTCTTTTTGTCACCTGCCACTAAAGCCAACCCTTTCTCCTTTGGGCTTGTGTTAGAGATCTCATGTAATTCCATTTCACAAAATAGATCTTCTAACTTAACAATTGAAAAATCCTTGGAAACCTTGTAGGCATCCACCATGGATGACTATAAAGCATTCCTCGGAAAAGCTTTTAGAATGCACCTCACTAAGTCTCAGTTTTCCACCTTTTCATTGATGGAATGCAAGCCGTTGATGATTTCTTTGACCGACAATGAAGCATACTTACAGTTTTGTTTTCTCCCATTGTCAAGTTCTGGAGTTGGCTGAGAAGGAGGTCCTTCTTGACTATCCGTGTATCTTGAGTTCCCTCATAGGGCTCAATGAGTTTGTTCCACAAGTCTCTGGCAGAGGTGAAGGGACCAATCTTGATCAATTGCTCTTTGGTCATCCCACATTGTAAGGTGACCACAGTTTTGGCATTTGCTTCCCCCTTCCGGATTTGCTCAGACGACCACTCGGAAAACTCAAGCTCCTTTCCTTCATTATCCTTTGGAAGGGAAAACCCTCCTTGACAGCGAACCACAAGCTCATATTTATCTTCAAGTAAAACTCCATTCTTGACTTCCAATATGAAAAATCAGTGCCATCGAGGAATGGAGGTCAGTTTGTGCTCAATCCTTCTCTTCTAGCCATCTTGCTGTAAGCTCTTGGATGTTAAGCCGTGAACAGAGCCCCAAGCTCTGATACCACTTGTTGGACCTTGGATGGCTATAGAGGGGGGGGGTGAATGTAGCCAGACACTCAAATCGCTCCCTCTCCTTTGAACTTTCTTTCTGTGATCAGATTAGTAGCAGCAGAAACAAAATGCAACAGAAAGAATAAAAAAGAGCAAGGAATCAAACCAACGCTAACACAGCGATATACAAGGTTCGGGGATAACTTACCCCTACTCCTTGGCGTGCCCGTAAGGTGGGCGATCCCTTGATCGTCGGCAGATCAAGCCCCGGTGAACCCAGATAAGATAGAGCCTCCTTCTCGGTGGAGAAACCTCTCTACAGATCTCACAGACGATGGAACTTGAGTACAAGAGATCACACAAGAAGGAATGCTCACTCAGATCTCACAAGGATGTAGTAGAACGCTTAAGCACAAAGCAACAGAGAGCTCGAACACAGCCCAGCCAAACTTCCCAAGTTTCTGTCTTGTTCTTCCCTGCTCCTCTGCTTCCAGCTTCGTCTCTTAAGCTCCTGCTCAACGTCGCCAGCTCCATCAGCACCACTGATTCACACAATGATATAAGTTTTGAAACTACATTTTTGATTTTTGGGAGAAAAAATTTTCTAACTTAAGTGCACCTCTCCCCCTTTGTCAGACATCAAAAATCACCAGAAATACTTGCGCCAACAATGAGAACATTTGGTTCTTTTTGAAAATACTTAGTATATGGTTTTGAAAACATAGCATAAAACTAAGTACTTGAACTCAAAAAACTTTACCAATATTGTTTTTTTGGAAAATACCGTATTTAGAAAGAATACTATGAGTTTTGAGAGGTATAAATACTTTGAAAAATGATCTTTGAAACATGCAAGTAATTTTTGAAAAACTAGATTGATCCTTTTTGGAAGATCTAAGTACTTTTGAAACATATTATGCAATTTTTGACAATCTAAGTATTTAAAAAAAATTATTATGCATTTTTGAAAATCTAAGTATAGGTACTTAGAAAAATATTAGAATTTTTGAAAAATATAAGTACTTTGAAAAATATGAATTTTGAAAAATTAAGTACTTTGAAATTATTTTGAATTTTGAGAAGCATAAGTACTTGACATGGTTTCTTTTCCAGTCTGACACAATCCTAGGAATCCTTATTGACTACAAGGACAGTTTCCTATGTGTCTTGGAAAATTCTCCAAATTCAAGTAAGTATTATTTTTGAACAGAATTTTAAAAAACTAATATTATTTTGAAAATATATGTACGTACATTTTGAAAAATGTATGAATTTTTGAAGACATAATATTTTACTTGACTTGGTTTATTTTCCAGTCTGACACAATCATAGGAAACCTTGTTGACTACAAGGACATTTTCCTAAGTGTCCTGGAAATTCTCCAACCCAAGTAAATATTATTTCAAAAATAATTTCATAAGCCACAAAAATTCTGAAAAATTGAATAATAGTATTTTGAAAGACTTATATTTTCAGCAAGATTTTGAAGATATAGTTCATGGAAATAAAATAATTCTTTTAATTTGACCTCCTCCTAAACTTGACCCAGTCTTGGGTAGCTTGTTGACCACAAGTACTCTTCCTCTGAGTCTTTAGGATTTGGTTCAGATTAAAAAGAACTATTTAATAATTAAAAAAAATAAATAAATGATTACCAAAAAAACTTTTCTGAAATTCTTCTTTTGACTCAGACTCCCCCTAAATTTGACACATCCTAGGAGTCCTTGAAGATCATGAAGTGGACATTTCCTCTGTGCCTTTAGGGTTTATCAAAGTTAAAGAAACAGGTAAATTTTTGAACATATAATTTTTACAACATAAACCTTTTTCGAGAACACAAGTGACAATGATTTAAAGCACAGTTTTCGAAAAGTATTTTCAAATAATAGTAATGTTTAAAGTGCAGTTTTCAAAAACCATTTTGAAAAAAATAAAAAGCACTTCCCCTGTACCCGATACCGTTTGACTCAATCTAAGTGCCTTAAGGAACTTTAGTGTTGTCCTAAGAGGCTTGTGTCTAATTGCGTGAGTCAAACAATTTTTAAAAAGATATAATTTTTGAAAACATGTAATATGTATATTCAATCAGACAAACATGAATTCCATAAAAACATGATTATGTTGAAGCACTATTTTGAAAATATATTTTTAGGAAAATATTCTAGCAATTTTGAAAAATAGTTTTGAAAAATATTTTTCAATTTATTAGTCCTTAACATCTCACCCATTCTAGATGTCTCAATATAGCAAGCATGGTTGCCTTATAGGTGTATTGTGAGATGCTTGAATTATTTTTCTTAATTTATTATTAACTCTAAGATTTAATTGAAGCTTGTGTTAGATTCAAATCTGACAATAGTAAAGTGAATTTGGTTTTCAATAATCGGCTTCCAGGTCTTGGCGAGGCACTAGGCCTTCTTTGGCCATAGCCTTATTGGATCATCAACCCTTTCCTTGACAAAACCTTTTCTTGAAAATCCATTTTCAAGTTACTCCTTGAAAGATTTTGGTCTAACTAGTTTGGTCTTAGATCGGTAGCTTCGGCTAGTTCCGCCAGGATGGCTTCCCTAACGTACTATCATCTCACCTCCACCCAATATTAGGTTGATCAAGTTTTAATTATTCTTTTTCCTATAGCCGTTCTAAATTATGCATAAAATTTAAATATGAATGACATGTCATATATTTAAAAGAATTAGCAAATGCATGACATGACAGTTATGCATGAGTCAAACAAGTCCAAAGCATTTTAATTACGTTTCTAAAGATGTATCAAATTCCCGATTTGATACATGTCGTGTGAACCGGTGAATATGTCAACCCACTTTGACATATTTAATTTTATTAAATTAATTGTTACAGTTTGGGTAAGATTTTAGTTTAGATCGGTTTATTTAATATTTGGTTGCATTAAGAATTAATTGAAGTTAACTTAATTAGAAATTAATTAATTAATTGAGATTTAATTGAATTAATTTAAGTTTGAATTAATTTAGATTGAATTAATTTAAGTTTTAGTTAATTTAATTAATTTAAGTTCGAATTAATTAGGATTAATTTAAGTTTGAATTAATTAAGATTTAATTTAAATTTAATTGACTTAATTAGGATTTAATTGAATTTAAATTTGAATAATTAAGATTTAATTAATTTGAGTTTGAATAATTAAGATTTAATTAATTTGAGTTTGAATAATTAAAGTTGAAATGATTAATTAATAGTTGTGGGTTTAAGTTCATCATTTTTATTATTTCGAAAATTTCTTCTTCATCTTTATCTACCTTTTCAAGTTTTTCTAATAATTCGGATTTATTTGATCTTTTGTGAATTTTATTAACTATGACCTTTATCTTAGATAGTTCCATATCCTCCTCATCCTCAACATTACATCTTTTAGTATCCTCAAAGTAGGAGGAGTAATTTGGGCCACTAATTAAAGTTTTGTAATAATTTTTAAGATTATCTATAATTAATTTATTATCTAGGAGAATTTCATCTTCATTATCCTCAAGATTTTTAATAAAATCATTTTTATCCTCAAAAATAATTTCAGGATTATCTCCAGAATTATCTTCACTAACTTCAGAGTTATCTTTAGAATTTTCAAATTCGAATTCAGAGTTATACAACGGATTTTTAAATTTGAATTCATATTTATCTAAAGAATTTTCAAATTTAGAATTATCCTTAGGATTTTCAAATTTGAATTTGGAGTTATCCTTAGGATTAAATTTATCTGAATTAATATTATTAGATTTATCTGAATTAAAATTATCAGAATTAAAATTATTAGAATTAAAGTTATGATAATTTATTTTAGAAATTACTGGATTGATGTTCTGAATTAAATAATTAATCTCTGATATTTTAGTCATATCTGCATTTTCTAATTTGACATGCAAAATATTAATTTTACTATGCAGTAAATCTAATTTATCAGAAAAATTAACTAAATTATCAAAAGACAGTGCAGGAATTTGTAAAACTTTTGGAACATACATCTTAAGTACCTTCGCCGAACACTGGTTCTTGTAGTGTCCGTACTTCTCGCATTTGAAGCATCTGATGTGGTCCTTGTTCCTCCGGACTCCTGGCGCTGGTGTCTCCTTTACCGCCGGTGGTGTAGACCGAATTTTACGAGTAGGGCACTGATTTTTATAGTGCCCACTCTCCCTGCACGTGAAGCATATAACATGGAATTTAAAATTTGACATTTAAAATTAAATTATACCGGATCCACCCCTGGGCTCCCCCTCAACTCCCGGCGTCGTTGCTCCGTCGGCGGTTAGTCCGGTGAAGAGCGGCCTGGCTCTGATACCACTTGTAGGACCGGTGACGTCGATAGAGGGGGGGGGGGGTGAATATCGACCGTTAAAATTCTCACGGAAATGTTCGTAAAACTTTCGATCTACTCAGAGTGTTAGTGTAGCGGAAAATAAACAGAAAGAATAAAGCAATACAAAGGACACGCAGGATTTATTTACTTGGTTCCCGCCCCCCTGCGTCAGTACGTCCAAGGCCTATGTACTCGGCGTGAGTCCACTATTGGTCTCCTTTCCGAAATTTTCGGAGGTGGAGAAAACCTGTCTTACAGTTGATAATTACAAGAACAAGTATAGAAAATTAAGTGCGGAATGTTAAACGCAAACCGAACAAAACAAGGTTTGAAGCTCGACCGATTGGACCTCCGAAGTGCCGTGCACTTCCTCCTGGAGCCTCCCGATCAAGAGCCTCATCATTAGCATGTTGTCGTCGGTCTAAATGCTCAGAATCGCTTTTAGCAGTTGTGTCTGAAGCAGAGGGGTCGAAGCCCCTTATATAGGCTTCATACGGGCGCCCGATACGCTGGGGGCGCCCCTATAAACTCGGTCAAACCTTATCCCCGCGTCGACCTCACCGCGGCTGATAAAACCTCTGAACAGGGTGTCCCGGACCTCCTGGGTGCCTGCGTGAAGGCTTATCTGTGTTTCGAACTCGAAACAGCAAATACAGCATTCAACTTGGGCGCCCCGGACCTCCCGGGCACCCTTCTTGAAGCCTATTCTGCTTACCACATGAAACTGCCACTTTTCTTCTTTAGCTTGGGCGCCCCCATCATACTGGGCACCTGGCTTCAATGTTTTAGACTAAAAACTGGGTTTTACACTTGATAAGTACCATTTTATTGATTATTTTAGTTGCTAAAATCTAAGTTTGACCCATATTTTTCTTACTTAATTGTGAATTTACCCTAGGTTCTAGAAATTATTGCTATTTTGGACTTAATTACAAATTTGTACATATTTGGATTATTTGGCCACTGAATTTCTGATCTATTTATTGTAGGCTTGAAAAGATCATGGACCTAGGGCATACTGGGTCAAACTTGAGTCGGAAGTGGACCCGGATCGAGTTATCAAGCTTCGGATTAATCTGGGTCGTCCGATTCAAAAGCGGCTAGATCTGAGCCATTTGGGACCATATGAGGCAATCCGAGCTAGGGTTAGGGTTGATCAAGCACTCTGATCAAGATCTGAAGGTTTCATCCCAATCAGAGCTCATTCAACCGTTGGATCAAGCTCGGAGGGCTCTAGACTGTCCATTCAAAGATTAGGTTGATCTAGACCATCCGTTGCACATTTGGAGGATCCGAGCTACCATGAGCCAGATCCTGACCCTTGATCAACATCATCAAAATTTGGTTTAGATCGGATGAAGATCAGCCATTGGATTTCCTCAAATCAATCTGGGTCGTCCATTATTAAGTACTTAATCAAATTTTCCACAGCTTTCAGCTTCGTCGCGTCTTCGCCATTTCTTCGCGTTCTTCAGCAGTTCATCATCGTTTTCTTCAAGTTCTTCATCTAAGGAGGCGTGACCACCTCAATCTCGACCTTGAATCATCATCTGAATCATTGGAAGATAGCTTCGGTGGAGAATTCATCTCAGATTTGCGCCGGACAGAGTTGTTTGAGGGTTTCGACAGCTTTGTGGTCCGATCACTCATTTCTCATCCACGATCCATTTTCGATCATCTGAGCCACTTGTAGGGGTTCTCAGGTGAGCTCAGAGGATCTTCAAATCATCATCGCCATTTCATCCATTGAGATCGAAGGGGTTAGGATTGGATTTCCCCAGCTAATGCAGTTTGAGCAGAATTGATCAAGCGAAGCTATTTCCAGTGATTTGCGGAGCCGAAGGGCTCCTTGGCTTGCCCTTGCGTGACGAATAAGGAGATTTTGAGCTCGGGAAGGGTTGAGGAGTAGTTTAGTTAGTTAATTTTTGCTGTTTTGGCTGTAATTTCGATTTCTGCATATGTTTCATTCCTACATTTTCGTATCAGTTGCTTTAGTTTACTTTCCTGAATTGTTCCTGCTGTAACTAGGGTTAAATCCAGCAAGTTAAGTAGTTAGGAAGCGTGTTTAGGGACTGATTGAATTCAATTTCAATTCATTTTTGTTTTCCTGCTTGCGTGCCATTTCCATTGTTGCGTATCAGCTCTGTTCTGAAAATTCAGTTCAGATTCTGAGTTTTTCAGTTTAGTTCCAATTTGATGCATGTCTAGTTTACTCCTTGCAATTGAAGACAACAATTAGTTTGTTAATGCAATTGATCTGAGATGTTTAGCAAGTTAGTTTTAATTTTGTGTTTTCAGTTCAGCTTGATTCACATCTAGTTCATTTCTGCATTAGGTCTCTGCTACTGCATTTCAGTGTCAATTTTTCTTTGCATATCAGCCTTGTTGTCCTTGCGTGTTACTTATTTTTCCTGAACTTAATCTGAACATTAGATTGGAATACTTGATCTTAATTGCTTGGTTTAACTCTGCATTAGATATGCTGCTTCTCGGCATTAGATCTCGAAACTTTGCATTTCATTTCTTAATTCCTGCATATTACATTCAGTTATGTTTCGGTACTGATCAGTCATCTGTTTGTTGCTACATCTCTTAGATCACCTCGACATTTCACTTCATTTACAGTTTTTCTTCCTGAGTTGAGTTGCTTAGTGTCAGTTCTTGAGTGACAGTCACAGCTTTAGCACTTAATTCATTTCGGCACACAGGATTTATCTTCTCCTTTGCATCAAGTTTGCTAAAATTTGGCACTTTGTATCAAGTGCAGATTAGGCAGTGCTTGGTGCCAAGTTTAAGGTAGTTTTTAGTGAGCTATTGTGTTTGAAATTGGTTAGATTTGCTTTCGGATATTTCTGAGTTTCCTTTAAATTGTTTGCTTCAAGATTTTGTAGCTAGCTTGATTTGTGCCAAGTTTGCTTGCTGTTGAAAATTCCTGCCCTGTTTTTATTCATCTTTCTAGCAACTTGTTTTGTGATTTGGTATCAGCTTTGTTTCCAAACTTTAGTTAAATCCTCTAGCTTGATTCGGTTTCCATTGGTTGAGTTATCACTTGCCATCATTTGTTTAGCTATTAGTTAAGTTTCTTTCTTCCCATTGCATTTCATTTCTATTTGCAATCCAAACCCCGATTTTA
The DNA here is from genome assembly GCA_024364735.1 of Boesenbergia rotunda. Lineage (NCBI taxonomy): Eukaryota > Viridiplantae > Streptophyta > Magnoliopsida > Zingiberales > Zingiberaceae > Boesenbergia > Boesenbergia rotunda. The sequence goes on from JAGFNQ010000895.1 coordinate 169,595, forward strand.
ATTGAAACCCAAAATATCAACGACACATAAACCTAAGTTAGAATCAAAGAACATCAACTAGCCCTAGGAAAATACGACCTGTGGCCCCTTTACTACATTTTCATATTTTGAGACCCACACTTTTTGAGACCCACACTTTCGTGACACCTATTCTGAGGGCATTAAAATTTTTGGCGCCGTTAGCGGGGAAGCAACTAGTTGATTTGTTTGATTTTTGCTTGTGCACTTATTTCACATCTTTCTTGATTTATTTTTGTGCTTATTGCTATATCTGGTGATCTGATTTTATTTGTTTCATCTTTTTATCTACTTTTACTGCGATTTGTTTTGGTTTTATGACCAGGTCTACAGGTGGTGATCTTGAAGAATTTGACCCTGAGATTGAGAGGACTTTCAGAGCCAGGAGGAACCAAGGCATACTTTCAGAGACTACAGATATTCCTCCTATTCAGACTATTCCCACTCATTCAGGCAGCATCATGGCAGACCACCAGAAGACTATGAAGGAACTTGCAGCACTAGATGCTTCATTTCAGTATTCCAGCATTGCTTATCCAGAGCTGGCTGGAGATTTTGAGCTCAGATCTGGACTCATCCATTTGCTGCCCAAGTTTCAAGGATTATCTGGAGAGGATCCAAATAGACACCTGCACGAGTTCCATGTTGTATGCTCTACTATGAAGCCTCAGGGCATTTCTGAAGAAGATATCAAGCTGAGAGCTTTTCCCTTTACACTGACAGGAGCAGCAAAAGATTGGTTTTACTATCTACCCACTGAGCACGTGTCTAGTTGGATCTCTATGAAGAAAGCATTTTTGGAAAAATATTTCCCAGCCTCCAGAACAGCAATAATTAGAAAAAGCATCTGTGGCATTCAGCAAGTGGTGGGTGAGACACTCTATGATTACTGGGAGAGATTCAATAAATTATGTTCAAGTTGCCCACAGCACCAGATCAGCGAGCAGCTTCTGATTCAGTATTTTTATGAGGGATTGCTATAGATGGACAGGATTATGATAGATGCTGCAGCTGGAGGAGCCCTAGTGAACAAAATGCCAAATCAAGCTAGGGAACTCATTTCTAATATAGCTGAGAACTCACAACAATTTGGAAGCAGAGCATTGACCACCAGAGGAGTGGGTGAAGTTCAGGTAGTTCCTACTGATCAGAAGGAGGTTAAGAATGCATTGATAGAGCTCACATCGGCGGTTAAGCAAATTGAACTAAACATTGCAAGGCAAAATTCAACTCCTTCAGTACCTCCACAGTCAAGCCAAGTGATGAGTGTGTGTGACATTTGCGCTAGCCAAGAACACAATTCGGATTCATGTCCCAACCTCCAACAAGATGAGTCACTAGCGGCATTGGTTAGGGGACAATTTCAAGCAAGAAACAATCCTTACTCCTCTACTTATAACCCCGGTTGGAGGGATCATCCAAATCTGAGGTACGGGAACTCTTTCTGTCAACAAAACCCTCAACAACCACAATTGCAGCAGCCTCCACAGAATTTCCAGCAATCACAGCAACAATTCCAGCAGCCACAGCAATTTCAGCCCCAAAATATGAATTTTCAGCCTACATTTCAGCAACCGCAACCCCAATTTCAGCAATTCCAGCCTAAATTCCAGCCATATCAGCAAGGGCAGCATGGTTTTCAATCATTTTCAACTTTCCAACCTCAAAACCAACCATTTTTCCAGCCCGCACAGCCTTACAATAAGAATTTCTAGCCTTACAATCAAGGGTTTCAGCCTATGCAAAATCAGTCCTCATCACCGAATTTACCACTTCAAAATCAGAACTTTCAAGGCTACAACTCCCAGCAAGGTTTCCAAGCATGTCAGCCCGCTAATCAGCCCTATCAACAACAAAATCCACCCTCCTATCAGCCCCAACAGCCACATTTTCAAGGATCTCAGCAAGTTCAACAATTTCAGCCTACAACTTCATCATTTCAAGGTCAGTTGACGGACCCAAAATGAGCTGTCACGATAGTGGGTCTTAAATTTAAATGTATATGAATGCTGGAAACCCTTTTTGCAATCAAAAATATGAAAACGTAGTAAAGGGGCCACAGGTCGTATTTTTCCTAGGGACTAGTTGAGCTAGTTTGATCCTAACTTGGTTTATGTGTTGTTTGTGTTTTTGGGTTTCAAAGATAAATTTGGTTTTGGGTTGCAATCGAAAATGAAATCGCAATGAAAAAGTAAAAATAACCTTAAACTAATAAACTAAACAAGGGAATACAATTTATAAACTAAACTCAATGAGGACTTGCTCTACCAGGGTAGTTGAACAGGATTGGGAAAAAGAAACAAAGGTAATATGAAATGCAATCAAGGGCTGAGCAAATGATTAAAAACAGGGCTGACAGTTTTCGAAAATGAACAAACTTGCCACAATTAGTAGCATGCGAAATTAAGAAATCAAACAAACAATTCAACTCAACTAGCTACAATGTTTTTGGAAGCCAACCACTGCCAACAAAGTTCAGAAATGAGTGAATGCAAACTTATTGATTTCAAACACAATGATATGCCACAAAAACAAGTTAAATTCGGATGCAAACAAGTTCAAATCAGTTGGCACGCAAGGGAAAACTCTTTATGCCAAAAACTAACACCAAATTCAAGAAATTAGTAAACTTTCAACTCAAATTTTAAGCTGATCGTTTCAATTGGGAAACAAGGCTATTAAGAAAGAACTAAGCAAGACTAAGGCAAGGAATTGATGAGCTGAAATTAGAACTTGAGAAAAAACACACATGCAGAAATGGATGTGCAGAATTTCAGACTTAATGTTTAGAAATTCAGCATATGGCTTGGGTGCAAAACACAAACAACTAAGATTGATTGCACTGATCTAAATGCCAGAAAACTAAGCTGAAAAACCTAATGTTCATTTAGTAAGAATTCAGAAAAATTGCAGCTGGAAATTGTAGAAAACTGAGTGAGTTTTTCAGAAATGCAGGGCACGCAACAATTGGGTTACAAAGAACTACAATTAAGTGCTATGTTATCTAAGCACACTATCTATCTAATGCGAGAACAGAATTTAACAACTAAGAAGCTCAGAAACAATTCAGAAACAGACAATCTGAAACAAATTCAGAAACTAAATGACAATGCAGTAATTGAATGGCACGCAAGCTGAATAACAGGGACACAACTGATACGCAAGGTTTACGCTACAATTAAACTAGAATTTAAAGCAGTTATCCACTACACACCTTCCCTAACTATCAAACTTGAAGAACTACACGCAATAGAAACCAAACACAAATCAAAACTTAAACTTAGGTAGCTGAAACAAACATTCAGAACATAGCAATGCAGAAATTTAAAATTACAGCTAAACTGAAATTTAGCTAAGAAAAACTACTCCTCGATCCCTTCTCGAGCTCAAGAGCTTCTTGGTCGTCAAGCAAGAGCTGGCTTCGAACCCCTAGGCTCAGCAAATCATTGGAAAATCATTTCTGAAGTCGACTCTACTCAAATCTGCGCTTAACTGGAATTTACAATCCGATACACTCTATCTCAAATGATGGAGCTGCGATGATGATTTGAGAATCGTCTGAGCTCACCTGAGAACCCCTATAAGTGGCTCAGACGCTTGGAAATGGGTTGTGGACGAGAAGCATGTGATCGGACTGAAGAATTGCCGAAACCTTCAAACAATCCCTTTCCGGCGCAAACTGAGCTGAATTCTTCAAGGAAACTATCACCAAGGACTCAGATCTTGATCTAGGAATGGAATGGAGGTGGTCACGCCTTCTTGGAAGAAAAATCTGAAGAAGCGATGAAGAACAAAATGAAGAACGCGAAGAACAGCGAAGACGCGACGAGGGTGAGCTGCGCAGAAATTTTCCTTAAGTAATTGGCATTGGACGGTCCAGATTGAATTGGATGAATCCAACGACTGATCTTGCTCTGATTTGAGCCAAACTTGAGGATGTTGATCAGGGGTCAGGATCTGCCTCGTGGTAGCTCGGATCCTCCAGATTTGCAACGGATGGTCCAGATCAACCTAATCTTTGAATGGACGATCTAGAACCCTCCGAGCTTGATCCAACGGTTGATTTAGCTCTGATTGGGATGAAACCTTCAGATCTTGATTAGAATGCTTGATCAACCCTAACCCTAGCTCGGATTGCTTCAGATGTTCCCGGATGGCTCAGATCTAGCCGCTTTTGAATCGGACGACCCGGATTAATCGTAAGCTTGATAATTCGATCCGGTTCCACTTTCGACTCAAGTTTGACCCAGTATGCCCTAGGTCCATGAACCTTTCATGCCTACAAAAATAGATCCAAAATTTAGTGGCCAATTAATCCAAATATGTGTAAATTTGCAATTAAGTCCAAAATAAGAGTAAGTTCTAAAACCTAGAGCAATTTCACAATTAAGCAATAAAAACATAGGTCAAACATGGATTTTAGCAACTCAAATAATCAATAAAATAGTACTTATCAACTCCCCCACACTTGAGCTTGAGCGTCTCGCGAAACCACTAAGTATGTATCCCTTAGGTTTTCTAAAGCATAATTAGAAGCAAATGAAAAGAAATTACCTAAGGTTGTCAATTCTCAAAAATCTAAGCTCTATGGATTAGTATCTTATCCTTAAATCAACAACTTAGCCTTTTCATCCATCATGAGTCATTGAGATGAATTCAACTCACTAGCCTTTCAAGGAAAATTTTGGTGGTTCTCTCCTTAAGTTCTAAGTTGATGATGGAAGTGAAGCTCACTCAAATACACATGCTTCTTGCACTACCATAGGCTTGCTTATTATCTAATCTTCACCATTATTCATGATTAGGATCAATATCTACAAAAACACATGAAAGACATAGAGATGGTAAGAAATGGAGTAAGAATCAAGGAAATGGAAAAATTGATAAAGTGGAAGACTTGAGTGCTCAAGAATGTTTCCAATGTGCCTTGCCCCTCTTGTCAGTCCTCTAGTGATATCAAAAGTGTGATGGAGTAAAACTATGGCATTGCCCTTTAAGAATTTGATAAAAAGTCCTCACTAGTCCTTTTGTGCCAATTTTGCCATTTGCGTGCCATTTTTGCTCCTTTCTCTTCTCTCATCATTTTTTTTAATGATCAGTTGCTGATTTCATTTTCTGCTTTCTTTCTTTCTTGTAAAGTCAAAATGTATTGGAACAAGGCTTTAGTTTGGATGAGAGGAGACTTCACTTGATTCATGGTGCCAACTCAATTGTGTGCCACTTTTGCCTCATTCTCTTTTCTTTCTTCTTTTCTGATTTTTCCTCTTTTTGTTCAGCTGTTAACTTTCTATTTTGGGTCTCATTTTATTCAATCATGTCGTGCTCAGCTCCCAAGTCCTTCTCAGAATCAACTCCAATCCATTTAGCAATCAAATGGTAGTGGAGAGTTCAAACAACTCAATTAAAGAATTTGCTTCACAATTTTTTTTCTTCAAATTATTTTCTCCCTTTTTTTTTCTTCTGCTCTCAAGTCTTATAATGGAGCACATTTGGATCAGAGATTGTATCAGAGAGCTTAAGACTTCAAATAACGATTAGGAACAAAAATTTGATGCTCACATATATCCTTCACTAACTCTTGCAACTTACTCTTGATACAAATCCTTTATAAGTTGGCACACTTCCTTAATTTTTCTTTTTCCTTCTGTTTTAAGTCCAGCATCCACGGCATCACTGATTCTTCATCCTTGCAAACATCTGATTTCTTGAAAGCATTTAGCATCAACTAGGAATGGAAGATTTAAATGCTTCAATGAATGAATTGATACACTCCATTTTTCACCAACATATTTTCTTGGTCACTGCACTTTACTGCAAATTTCTTTCTCTGTTTTCTTTTCGAAATCCAATCAGCCACCTCCTTGTGATCAGTAGTGGATGGCTCGACAATTTTTGATACGTTTATATCTTTGATGCTTTGAGTCATAGCCTAGAGAACCTAAATTTCAGCTTCATCTTTTCTAGCTGCATTCCCAGCTTACACTCTCAACATTTCTGATCTCCAAAATTCCTGCTAACTGGTGAAGAGTTTTGCTCCTAATCCTTGTCAGCACCCTTTCATTGGTTCCAATTTTGATCCAGATCTGCACAACTGTTTTAGCACAGAATATTTTTTTCTTCACTTGTAAAATTGGCACAGATTTTTTTCATACTTGCCACTTTGTTCCTTTTGTTTTTCTTTTCTGTTTTTCTCTTTTGTGTTCAGTTATGTTGTGGCCATGCTTTAACCTTTATCAGAAACAACTTTAACCCACACTTCCGTGAGCTTCAAGTGGACTGATCATCACATTTGGCACAAAGAAATGGCAGCTCCAAATAGCAGATTTTCTTTCTTTTTGCTTGCATACCAATATTTCTCATTGAAGATTTCCTCTATAAAGGCTCCACTTGAATTCGGCACTGCCTCATTGATTTCCAAAATCAAAATTTTAGTTTGATATGATACTAACTGTGCTTGTGGCAGAAATTTGATTTGTTCTTCTTTGGGTTCTTTGCATTTTAGATTCCATCTTTTGATACTCTCCTAGGCCACTGCTCTTCCACTTAGCTCAGATTTCTTTCACTTCTTCACTGAATTCCTTTGGCACTGAATTTCTGCATTGGGTTCAAGTTAATACAACTGCAAATCATTTCTGCAATCTTTTGATACTCTCAGCTCGTGCCATTTTCTGTCAACTTACAGCCTTCAATTCAGTCTTCCAACAAGAGTCCTTCATGGTTTAGAACCTTGCAGCTTACTCCCTCTTTTTTTTTTCTCAGCCGAATGCAGAGATTTGTCCTTCAAATCAGCTGCTGTGAACTCCACCATTGCAATGCAGTTCCGAATTTCCAGCTTTGACTTTCTCAGCCTTTGTTCAATTTTTCTCAGTTTTAATTCAGATTATGTTCAGCTGCAAACTCAGCTTGTATTCAGCTCAAATTCAGCTCTAGCAGATTGCTTCTGATTTCTCAAGCAAAGAAAAAACTGCAAGCCCCAACCATTTCTGCCCTAAAATAGTTTCATTGCAAAAATTTTCCTTCACTTTGGCACAAACAATTTTTCTCACTGTTTTCTTCTTGGATCTTCTATTGATGATGAAAACTCTAGATGCTTCAATTGATTTCCATCCTTAACCACTTCTTCTTGCTCATTTTGACACCAAACTCACTCAATTGGCACCTTTTGGCTTCAATTTCACAAATTTTTTTTTCTTTTTGACATGAAATGCATCCTTGCTCCAAAATAATTCCAAAACTTTAGTCACTCCCCCACACTTAAATCTTTGTCCGTCTCGGGCAAAGTAGCATCAAGAAAACATCCCAAGCAAACAAATCCATAGAAAAATTGGGGTTAAGATTAGCAATAAGGAAAGGTAAATAGAATAGACATGATTTTTGCCAAAATTGATTTGGAAAGGTAAACAAAGTGATTAGTCTCTATAGATGTGATTCAATCAATGAAATAGGGTTTTGAAAGAACCTAAGCAAGTTCTAGAGCACAATAACATATGTGTGTCATAGATATAAGGCTAATTCTCACTAGGTAAAAATAATTCATCTCAAGTCCTCAATCAAGAATCTAAAGAAAAGTAGTACTCAAGCATCCAAGATTTCATCCATGAACTCAAACCCTAAGTTTTAACAACCAAATTTAATTTATTTTCAAAAGACTCTAAAATGACAATAAGTTAACCTAGAGGGATATATTTATTCCTAATCATGCAAGAAAAAGTTCTAAAACAAAAGACATGGTATTTACAATGATTTTATTCATGTCATGTTTCCTAAGAATTTATTATCCACTACTTGCTTTAAAAAGAGAAACATTTATTTCTAGCAACATGAAAATGATATGTACAATAAATGGTAGAGAAAGTGAGCTCCCCTTAAGTTGGGTAGATAGCTTCGTTCATGTCCAACCCATCCACCTCTAGCTCCTTTAGCTCTTCAAAGTACCTTTTAAGCCGGTGGCCATTAACTTTCCAAATAAAACCATTAGATGTATCTTGAATTTCCACAACACCATAGGGAAAAATATTGGTTACAATAAATGGACCATCCCACCTTGACCTTAATTTACCTTTTATCAATTTGAGCCTTAATTTGTACAATAGTACCTTGTCACCAACTTTGAAATCTTTCTTCACAATGTGCTTGTCATGGAAGTTCTTTGTCTTCTCCTTGTAGATCCTTGAATTTTCAAATGCTTCTAGCCGAATTTCTTCAAGTTCTTGGAGTTGCAATTTTCTCTCTTCCCCCGCCTTGGTAGCATCGAAATTACAAGCTTTCACCGCCCAATATGCCTTGTGCTCTATTTCCACGGGGAGGTGACAAGCCTTACCATAAACCAAGCGATAGGGGGACATGCCAATCAGTGTCTTGTATGCTGTTCTGTAGGCCCAGAGTGCGTCATCTAGCCTCTTGCTCCAGTCTTTTCTAGTGGGCCCAACTATCTTTTCTAAGATGGATTTGATCTCTCTGTTTGAAATCTCAGCCTGTCCATTTGTTTGGGGATGATAGGATGTAGAAACTTTATGTGCCACCCCATATCTGCTAAGCATCGCCTTCATGTGTTTGTTGCAAAAATGAGATCCTTGGTCACTAATTATTGCTCTTGGAATTCCAAACCTGCAGAAAATGTGTGACATAACAAAACTAAAAACAACAGAAGAATCATCAGTCCTGGAGGGAATGACCTCCACCCATTTTGAAACATAATCCACGACAAGTAAAATATACAGATAATCATAAGATGCAGGAAAAGGTCCCATAAAATCTATCCCCCAAACATCAAAAATCTCACAGTAAAGCATAGTGTTTTGGGGCATCTCATGTCTCGCTCCTATGTTCCCAGTTCGCTGACATCTATCACAATTTTTATAAAAAACATGTGAATCATGAAAAAGGGTGGGCCAGTATAATCCACACTCTAGTACTTTCCTAGCCGTCCTCTGGGGTCCAAAATGCCCCCCACAAGCTGATGAATGACAAAAAGTAAGGACAGATGAAAACTCATGATCGGGTATGCATCTCCTAATTATTTGGTCATTACAAAATTTCCACAAATAAGGATCATCCCACACATAAAACTTTGCATCACTTTTTAATTTATCTTTTTGAGCCTTAGAAAATTGAGTGGGAAATACATGTGCAACAAGAAAGTTAACTAGGTCTGCATACCACGGTGTCTCACCATGCACTGAAATCAAGTGCTCATCTCTGAAATCATCATCAATGGTGGTAGGAGATCCATCTCCTTCAAGTCTGCTCAAATGATCTGCAACTAAGTTCTCTTTTTCACTTCTATCCTTGATTTCCAGGTCGAATTCTTGGAGTAGGAGCATCCATCTGACCAATCTGGGTTTTGTATCAGGCTTTTTCAACAAGTATTTGAGAGCTACATGATCAGAAAAAATAATCACATGTGAGCATAATAAATAAGATCTGAATCTATCTAAAACAAAAACAATGGCAAGAAGCTCCTTTTCAGTCGTGGTGTAGTTGGCTTGGGCGGCATCTAGGGTTTTGGAGACGTAGCAAATGACATGTGGTGCTCCATCTACCCTCTGTGCTAGAACAGCTCCCACTGCAAAATTAGAAGCATCACACATTAATTCAAATGGTAGAGTCCAGTCAGGTGATGTAATAATAGGAGCTGAGGTAAGAGCCTCCCTGAGTCTATGAAAAGCTTCCTTGCATTTTTCATCAAAATGGAACTCAACATCTTTCTGCAAAAGTCGTGTCAAGGGTCGAGCAATCAAGCTGAAATCTCTAATAAATCTGCGGTAAAATCCTGCATGTCCAAGAAAAGCACGAACATCCCGTACGCATACGGGGTAAGATAAAGAAGAAATAACACTGATTTTAGCAGGATCTACCTCAATACCTTTCTGAGAGACTATGTGTCCAAGTACAATTCCGTGCTCTACCATAAAGTGACATTTCTCAAAATTAAGAACAATGTTAGTTTCAATGCAACGATGTAAAACCCTAGACAAGTTATTTAAACATGAATCAAAAGATGTGCCATAAACTGAAAAATCATCCATGAATACCTCCATACAGTCCTCTAGCAACTCACAGAATATACTTACCATGCATCTCTGAAAAGTACCGGGTGCGTTGCAGAGTCCGAAGGGCATACGTCTGTAGGCAAAAGTACCAAAGGGGCAAGTGAAGGTGGTCTTCTCCTGGTCCTCTGGATCTATGCAAATATGAAAATAGCCTGAAAATCCATCCAAAAAACAATAGTACGACTTCCCTGCCAGTCTCTCAAGCATCTGATCAATGAAAGGTAGAGGGAAGTGATCTTTCCTTGTGACCTTGTTGAGCTTCCTGTAATCAATGCAGACTCTCCAGGAATTCTTGACTCTGGTGGGCACTAGTTCATTGCTTTCATCTGCCACCACGGTCACTCCAGATTTCTTGGGCACCACGTGAATAGGACTAACCCACTGACTGTCAGAAATAGGGTAAATGATACCTGCCTGTAGAAGTCGAGTCACCTCTTTCTTTACAACATCCAAAATAAGTGGGTTGAGTCTCCTTTGTGGTTGCCTCACAGGTTTGACATTGTCTTCCAAAAATATCCTGTGCATGCAGATAGCTGGGCTGATACCTGGTATATCTGATAAAGTCCACCCAATTGCCTTCTTGTAGTGCCTCAGGACTTGCAATAATTTTTCTTCTTGTTCTGACTCCAAATGCTGTGCAATAATCACGGGAAAAGTCTGCTCCTCTCCTAGATATGCATACTTCAAATGACTTGGTAATGGCTTCAGTTCACTCTGGTCTTCTTCAGTAGAAATAAGTGATCCTTGGGGCTCTATGCAATCCCCTACACTTTGAATCTCAACAAAAATAGGTGATCCTTGGGGCTCTGTGCAATCCCCTACACCTAGAAAAATCTCTCTAGTTGGAAATATGTCTGAAAAATCTTCTGAAAAATCCTCAGTCTCAGCAGTAAGTATTTTCTCAGCCTCCTCTGAATCAATAGCTCCTCCAGAAAAATCAGATAAAAATCCCTCAGCCTCACCCTGTCTGCTCCAGCTCCTCAAGAATATCCATGCTCATGATGGAGTGGTCCTCTCTCGGATGCTTCATAGCATCAAAAAGGCTAAACTGAACCACCATGTCTCCGATCTCCATGGAAAGTGTACCGGCATATACATCAATTTTGTTCTAGCAGTCTTTAGAAATGGTCTTCCTAAAATAAGTGGAGAACGGTGTGCCAAATAATCTCCCTCCATATTCAAAATATAAAAGTCTGCAGGAAATATTAGCTCCTTTACTTTCACCAAAACATCTTCAATCATACCTGTTGGGTGGGTCTGACTCCTATCTGCTAGCTGTATCACCACACCAGTGGGTTGTAAAGGGCCTATGCCGAGCATCTGAAATACTGACCTGGGCATCACATTTATAGAAGCTCCTAAATCTAACATCGCATCATGGAATATGGTGCTCCCTATCTCACAAGAAACAGTAAATACCCCTGGGTCTTCACACTTCTGAGGAATGGTGTGGATAAGTGCTGAGATATTCTTCCCAAAGCTGACCAACTCATTTTCCTTAAGTTTCTTTTTGTGAACACAAAGATCTTTCAAAAACTTAGCATACTTTGGAATTTGCTTGATCATGGTCAACAAAGGTACATTGATCTCTACCTTACTAAAAAGTTCCACTAGTTCATTGAATTCCTTAGCCTTCTCCTCCTCCACTTGCTTTTTGGCTAGTGTTTTCCGCTGTGGAAAGGGTAAGGGAACCCTAAAATCATCTTCTTTGGCCGGAAGTGGAGAGGCTGAAATTTTGGTTGCTGTCCCCTGCGAAGTGGCTGCTGTTCCTTGCGTCTCGGCACTGATTTCTTCTCCGTTTTCCACCAAATTTGGAGGGTTACTTGAGGAAGGGGTTGGGAACGGGCTAGGGGTGGAATCAGCTGAATTTGAAGTCATTTCATGGCTGTTTTGGGCTGGAATTGAAGTTGCTGTCCGGTTTTCTGAAATTTCAGCTCTTGGACCATTTAGAGATGATGTAACCTTCCCACTCCTCAATGTAATAGCACTCACGTTTCCTTTAGGATTAGGAACAGTTTGGGAAGGGAGTTGACTTGATCCTTGAGCTTGATTTTGATTAATCCCACTAGCCAATTGCCCTATTTGCCTCTCAACGTTTTGGATTGTGTAAACTTGTTGTTGTTGTTGTTGCCAAGCTTGCTGTTGGTTGTTGTTGTGTTGTTGTAAAGCATGTTGTAGCATATCCATCATTGTTGTTGTTGCGCATTTCCTCCACTTGAGCTCCCATAGCCTCCTTGGTTAGCATAGCTCCTTGACTGACCTTGAAATGATGAAGTAGTCGGCTGAAATGGTTGAGCTTGCTGAGATCCTTGAAAACATGGCTGTTGGGGCTGATAGGAGGGGTGGCATTGGCCTTGGAAACCTTGCTGGGAGTTGTAACCTTGAAAGTTCTGATTTTGAAGTGAAAAATTCGTGATGAGAACTGAAAATTCTGATTTTGAAACCCTTGATTGTAGGGCTGTGAAATCTGATTATAGGGCTGGGAAGGCTGGAAATTTGGTTGGTTTTGAGTTTGGAAAGCTGGAAATGATTGAAAACTTGCTGCCCTTGCTGATATGGCTGGAATTGAGGCTGAAATAGGGGCTGAGTTTGCTGAAAATTTTGCTGAAATGTAGGCTGAAAATTCGGATTCGAAGGCTGAAATTGCTGTGGCTGGAATTGTGGCTGTGCTTGCTGGAAATTCTGTGAGGCTCTGCGATTGTTGTGTTTGAGGGTTTTGTTGGCAGAAAGAGTTCCCATATTTTAGATTTGGGTGATCCCTCAACCAGGGTTGTAAGTAGAGGAGTAAGGATTGTTTCTTGCTTGAAATTGTCCTCTTACTAATGCTGCTACTGTCTCGTCCTGTTGGAGGGTGGGGACATGATCTGAAGTGTGCTCTTGACTAGAGCAAATGCCACACACACTTATCACTTGACTTGACTGTGGAGGTATGAAGGAGTTGAATTTTCCTTGCAACAGTTAGTTCAATTTGCTTAACAGCCGATGTGAGCTCCATCAATGCATTTTAACCTCCTTCTGATCAGTAGGAACTACCTGAACTTCACCCACTCCTCTGGTGGTCAAGGCTCTGCTTCCAAATTGTTGGGAATTCTCAGCCATATTAGAAATGAGCTCCCTAGCTTGCATTGGCATTTTGTTCACTAGGGCCCCTCCAGCTGCAGCATCTATCATAATTCTGTCCATCTGCAGCAATCCCTCATAAAAGTACTGAATCAAAAGTTGCTCACTGATCTGATGCTGGGGGCAACTTGAACACAACTTGTTGAATCTCTCCCAGTAATCATAGAGTGTCTCACCCACCACTTGCTGAATTCCACAGATGCTTTTTCTGATTATAGCTGTCCTGGAGGCTGGGAAATATTTTTCCAAAAATGCTTTCTTCATGGAGATCCAACTAGACACATGTCCTGTAGGTAGATAATAAAACCAGTCTTTTGCTGCTCCTGTCAGTGTAAAGGGGAAAGCTCTCAGCTTAATATCTTCTTCAGAAATGCCCTGAGGCTTCATAGTAGAGCATACAACATGGAAACGTGCAGGTGTCTGTTTGGATCCTCTCCAGTTAATCCCTGAAACTTTGGCAACAAATTGATGAGTCCAGATCTTAGCTCAAAATCTCCTGCCAGCTCTGGATAAGCTATGCTGGAGTACTGAAATGAAGCATCTGGTGCTGCAAGCTCCTTCATAGTTCTCTGGTGATCTGCCATGTTACTCCCTGAGTGAGTGAAAATAGTCTGAATAGGAGGGATATCTGTAGTCTCAGAAAGGATGCCCTGGCTCCTCCTAGCTCTGAAAGTCCTCTCAATCTCAGGGTCGAATTCTTCTAAATCACCACCTGAAGACCTGGTCATAAAACAAAACAAATCGCAGTAAAAGTGGATATAGAGATAAAACAAATAAAATCAAATCAACAGATATAGAAATAAGCACAAAAATAAATCAAGAAAAATATGAAATAAGTGCACAAGCAAAAATCAAACAAATCAACTAGTAGATTCCCCGGCAACGGCGCCAAAAATTTGACGGACCCAAAATGAGCTGTCACGAAAGTGGGTCTCAAATTTAAATGTATATGAATGCTGGAAACCCTTTTTGCAATCAAAAATATGAAAACGTAGTAAAGGGGCCACAGGTCGTATTTTTCCAAGGGACTAGTTGAAGGTTTGTTTGATTCGCGCTTGTATTTAGGTGTCGTTTGTGTTTTTGGGTTTCAAAGATAAATTTGGTTTTGGGTTGCAATCAATAATGAAATCGGAATGAAAAAGTAAAAACAACCTTAAACTAATAAACTAAACAAGGGAATACAATTTATAAACTAAACTCAATGAGGACTTGCTCTACCAGGGTAGCTGAACAGGATTGGGAAAAAGAAACAAAGGTAATATGAAATGAAATCAAGGGTTGAGCAAATGATTAAAAACAGGGCTGACAGTTTTCGAAAATGAACAAACTTGCCACAATTAGTAGCATGCGAAATTAAGAAATCAAACAAACAATTCAACTCAACTAGCTACAATGTTTTTGGAAGCCAACCACTGCCAACAAAGTTCAGAAATGAGTGAATGCAAACTTATTGATTTCAAACACAATGATATGCCACAAAAACAAGTTAAATTCGGATGCAAACAAGTTCAAATCAGTTGGCACGCAAGGGAAAACTCTTTGTGCCAAAAACTAACACCAAATTTAAGAAATTAGTAAACTTTCAACTCAAATTTTAAGCTGATCATTTCAATTGGGAAACAAGGCTATTAAGAAAGAACTAAGCAAGACTAAGGCAAGGAATTGATGAGCTGAAATTAGAACTTGAGAAAAAACACACATGCAGAAATGGATGTGCAGAATTTCAGACTTAATGTTCAGAAATTTAGCATATGGCTTGGGCGCAAAACACAAACAACTAAGATTGATTGCACTGATTTAAATGCCAGAAAACTAAGCTGAAAAACCTAATGTTCACTTAGCAAGAATTCAGAAAAATTGCAACTAGAAATTGCAGAAAACTGAGTGAGTTTTTCAGAAATGCAGGGCACGAAAAATTGGGTTACAAAGAACTACAATTAAGTGCTATGTTATCTAAGCACACTATCTATCTAATGCGAGAACAGAATTTAACAACTAAGAAGCTCAGAAACAATTCAGAAACAGGCAATCTGAAACAAATTCAGAAACTAAATGACAATGCAGTAATTGAATGGCATGCAAGCTGAATAACAGGGACACAACTGATACGCAAGGTTTACGCTACAATTAAACTAGAATTTAAAGCAGTTATCCACTACACACCTTCCCTAACTATCAAACTTGAAGAACTACACGCAATAGAAACCAAACACAAATCAAAACTTAAACTAAGGTAGCTGAAACAAACATTCAGAACATAGCAATGTAGAAATTTAAAATTACAGCTAAACTGAAATTTAGCTAAGAAAAACTACTCCTCGATCCCTTCCCGAGCTCAAGAGCTTCTTGGTCGTCAAGCAAGAGCTGGCTTCGAACCCCTAGGCTCAGCAAATCATTGGAAAATCATTTCTGAAGTCGACTCTGCTCAAATCTACGCTTAACTGGAATTTACAATCCGATACACTCTATCTCAACTGATGGAGCTGCGATGATGATTTGAGAATCGTCTGAGCTCACCTGAGAACCCCTACAAGTGGCTCAGACGCTTGGAAATGGGTTGTGGATGAGAAGCAAGTGATCGGACTGAAGAATTGCCGAAACCCTCAAACAATCCCTTTCCGGCGCAAACTGAGCTGAATTCTTCAAGGAAACTATCACCAAGGACTCAGATCTTGATCTAGGAATGGAATGGAGGTGGTCACGCCTTCTTGGAAGAAAAATCTGAAGAAGCGATGAAGAACAAAATGAAGAACGGCGAAGACGCGACGAGGGTGAGCTGCGCAGAAATTTTCCTTAAGTAATTGGCATTGGACGGTCCATATTAAATTGGATGAATCCAATGGCTGATCTTGCTCTGATTTGAGCCAAACTTTGAGGATATTGATCAGGGGTCAGGATCTACCTCGTGGTAGCTCGGATCCTCCAGATTTGCAACGGATGGTCCAGATCAACCTAATCTTTGAATGGACGATCTAGAACCCTCCGAGCTTGATCCAACGGTTGATTTAGCTCTGATTGGGATGAAACCTTCAGATCTTGATCAGAATGCTTGATCAACCCTAACCCTAGCTCAGATTGCTTCAGATGGTCCTGGATGGCTCAAATCTAGCCGCTTTTGAATCGGACGGCCCGGATTAATCGTAAGCTTGATAATTCGATCCGGTTCCACTTCCGACTCAAGTTTGACCCAGTATGCCCTAAGTCCATGAACCTTTCATGCCTACAAAAATAGATCAAGAATTTAGTGGCCAAATAATCCAAATATGTGTAAATTTGCAATTAAGTCCAAAATAAGAGTAAGTTCTAAAACCTAGGGCAATTTCACAATTAAGCAATAAAAACATAGGCCAAACATGGATTTTAGCAACTCAAATAATCAATAAAAATGGTACTTATCAGTAGGGGCCCTCCCCTAACAACTCCAAGTATCTCAGCCTGAAAAATAAAAACATAGTCAACAGTCTGAGTCCAGATAAACTCAGCGGATACTTAAAACAGATATGCATAGTAAGTTATATTAGCAGTAAGAGTCACGCTGATATAATCTCATGCGTACAATAGATAACGCATAACTGAAATACTGAATGTATAAACATACCAAAGTTCATCTATCTTGCAGGGTAGTGCAATCAACCCCTATACAATATCAAGTATGATACACGATCTAAATGTGTATATGTCTCTTGTATCTGCATGTCAAATATATGCAGCAATCAAATGCAACAAGCACAAACAAATGCACAATGTATCATATGCACATGATGCAATGACATGTATCGGTCAAGCCACTATCATAGGTCATAAGTGAACGACTGAGTGAGGTAGGGTTGTGATAACTGTACTCACTCTACCATCACTGCTCTTGAGTGACCGAGTGGATAGGATGTTGGTGTTGGGTATGGCTTAGCGGTTTTCCTAAGCAATCCGTTGTAAATTAGGTTAAGAAGGGATCCGTTGTAACTTAAGAAGGGATCCGTTGGATAGGATGTTGGTGTTGGGTATAACCTTGTTAGGGGATTTTGAGATTTAAAGTAATAACTTAATAATGGATGAATTAGGTTAAGAAGGGATCCGTTGTAAATTGTGAGTTATTTAAATAGAGGTTGTAATTAGGATTTGTTCTAATTGTGTTTAGTATTTTGTTTAGCTAATTTGTTAATTTTATAATTAGCTAAACCATATCATTTATACAAGACCTTGATTCGGACTCGTTTAGTTGATCGTGGAAGGTTCTCATTTACGGACTTCTACAATTATAAGGCGGGTACTTCTCCTTTGTACTCGTGTAGTTCATTTATCTTAATGCATGACTTATTATGTCTTTATAGGTCTACTTGATCTTGATCTTGTAGTTGTTATTTTATGTCACCGTTGATACCTTTCTTCGTTGATCTTTGAGTTATTCGAAATTTCGTATCCGTATAGTCTTCCCTTGAATTTCTGTTCTGTAAAGTACCGCTTGTACGCGAGTACTTAGAGGTTCATTAAACACAACTAGGTTTATTTGGCATTAGATCCTACCTAGTAGTGTAGATGCATAATCGTTGGTTTTTTATACTTGGTTGATTGTATCATTGCACCATTGTTTTAGAGGGATATTAGAGTTGTTGATAGCTCCCCCTTTATTCCGGGGTTTGGAGCAGTTGGCTCCCCAGCATTAGAGTTGTTGATAGCTCCCCTTTTATTTCGGGGTTTGGAGCAGTTGGCTCCCCAACATATTGTCCACTCAACCACATGTATTAGTGGTTTTCGTTGGAATACCTATAGTTGTCACATCCCTACACACTCGGTCACACAGATGTGATGCGTTGGCGGCTGACTGACATCACGGGTGACACATGTTATTGCATCATATGCATTGATTGCATTTTCTTTTGTTTGTTGCATTTATATGAGCTATGATTGTTGCACTTGGTTGACATACATGTATATGTCGAGATTTTAATGCCGCGTTATTTTATATGTGCTTAGAGGTTTTGATGTTGTTATATCATGTGATTTTCTTGCATGTTTAGTTGTCATTATATTATATACCATGTTGTTTTATATATGTTATGCATGTTTAGGTATTCTTATATTCCTTATGGACTGTACCATGTTGTTTTCTCTTCTTGTTCTATCTTTATTATGCCATACTTTTGTCTATTCTTATACCCGCTGAGTTCGTCCGGACTCACCACCCTTGTTTCTTCTTTTTGTTTCAGATAGCAGGTAGTTGCATTCTTAGAGACAGGAGAGGATCCAGTTGCCAGTCCCCGACGTAGTTGTTTTGGGTATTTGGTTTTAGTTGTTTTATTTTCTGCACTTGGTGAGTTTCACATTTTATTTATTTATTCGGTATCGTCTTGTTAGTTTGCTATGTTCGTATCTTTTGGGTATTCGGACTCGCCTCTCTGCTAATTTAAATTTGTCTAAAGCTATTAACTACGTGATTGTGTTGATTTTTCTTTATTTTGTGATGCTAGCCGCTTGTGACTAAGCTATATGGATGAGATGATGTATTATATGTCCCAACTTGTCCGTCGTACAGGGAAGATGCTACCTGATTTTTGAGTAATTATGTGCCTCTGGGGGCGTGACATAAACAACTACAATCCAAATCAGCAAAATAGAACTGTGAAGTCAATAGAGATCTCGCAGTCAGATCAAACCCAAAAGCAAATCATGGTAACAAATCAGCTACCAATTCAAAAGAAACAGAACAAATTGAACTTATCACAGATTCTTCAAATTCTAGAATCGAATTCCCAAAACCATCATTCACAAGATCCAAATCCAACTACTCTACACAGATCTAAGCAACCAAGAAGAAGTATTACCCGAATGATGGACGAGCTCTGCTGACAGAGATAGAGAGGAGGAAGAAGCACCATTCCAACAGCAATTTCTCCCTCTGGTAAGTCCTCTGCTCCCAAATCGATGCAAGGCAATAAGAGCTACAAATGCACAGATCCATTAGGGTTCCACCATTGATAGGGATCGCCGGCGGCACTTGCTTTGCACACGCCCACATGAAAATGATCGAAGACCAGGAAGGCAAAACCTAAGCAACCTAGTATTCATTTCCTACTTACCCATAGCCGCGAGAAGAAAAATAGGATCACTGGCTCCGACGATGGTCTAACACTCGTGTACCACCCACACGGTGATGCCCAAAGCAGAAGAAACCAGCATGCCTCGAAGATCCATGGCCTTGCAAGAAGAGAAGGTCGGCAACAAGTATGGGAAGGTTGCGAGCTTAGTTGACGCCGACAACGCCCCGATTCGGTGAAGTGGAATAACCCCATCGCGAGAGGAGGGAATGGGAGGAGATCGAGTGTGTGGTTTCGGCGATGAACCTAAGGGGAAGGGAGCTTAAGGGGAAGGGAGCTACTTAAGGGTTGGAATTATGCGATTTAGTCCACCAACTTTAGCATACAACACACAACCCCTTTAATTTAGGTTAAAAGGAATTTTAACCCTACTTAAAATCAAGTGATCCAGCCCTTACCCCTTAAACTTCAACCCTTAACTCCCTTAAACCTTGATCTAGGTCTCGATAAACCCTAAATAGTCTCTAAGATTTTCCAGGACCGAGTTTTTAATTCACTGTATTTAACATTTAGAGCGTACCTTATCACATCCCGATTATCTGGGTGATGTCTAATCAAGTGGAGCCCATTCATCATTTCCTTGATTCGGGCATCAAGTTGGCTTGCTGTTTCTCTATCTTACATTTTTATATTGAAAAGCTTATTTAACAGTAGATCCCTTTTTGTTACTTTAGCATCATCTATCCCTTCATGTAGCTCTATCAGCTTGTCCTAGAGCTCCTTTACGCTTTTGGTTGGACCAATCCGGTTTAGCTACTCTTTTTTTAGGCCATATTGCAATGTTTTTTGGTCCTTGAACTCGATTTGTGCCTTCTTCATCATTTTAGTGTTCCACTTGTCCGACTTTAGTGGAGCATTTCTATTGGGGATCGATGGACCAGCTAGAGAGGGGGTGAATAGTCCGTTACCCCTAATGAGTCGGTTTTCCTCCTATACGTTGTTAGTGCGCAAGCGGAATATCAAAAAACTAAACTAACAACTAAGAAAATACAAACCGATTTAACATGGTTCGGAGATAAAGCTCTTACTCCACGACAACCCGTGAGGTGGACGATCCTGATCCGTTGGTGGATGAATCCCCGGAAAGCCTCCGACTAGCTCCTTGTGAGTGGAGAAACCTCGCCACAACCAGCTACACACACCTAAGCACTTAGACTACTAATTGACCTTTATCCAAAGCCAATTTCATCAACCCTAGCCAGCCAAACCAAGCCCCCTTAAATAGAGCTCGTGGCCGAAGTTGCCAGTCAACTGGTACCTGTTAGTGATATAAGAGAAGTGTCCTAAGGCAATCGCCTTATGATTGTAAACATTTATTTTAATAAATGAAAATTTACTATTTGAGTATACATGTTTGTGTATTTGATTGGGATCTTAAACTCATCTACTGAATGTCCGCAATATAATTCACAGCATAAGAGAATTTGTGATGAGATCACAACTAGTGATTATCTCTACATGTGCAATTGTGAAGTATTGAAAATATCCCTAGTCGATGAATTGATAAAAACGGACACTATCAATTCTGTTGAGACTAGCATGGGTTATTCTCTAATCAGCTGATTCTCACTGGCTGGTGACATTGGGATGTCCGGAGATAAACATGGATGCTAGTTAAGGGAACTAGTTCATTGGAGTAACTAGCTGTAAAACTTCATATGGTAATCTATATAGATATGTCAGTGAAGTTCTTACTGCAGCATAAGTGCGATGTTCCTTTGACTTGCGGTGTTCAAGTCATCGTGGTCATGGAGTCTTATACTTTAACATCTTAAGCAAGCATCTCCAAGGAGGTGTGGACCCAGGATGATTGGGTATAAGCCGAAGTGCCCGAAGATGTTTGAACAGCCTACAAAGGATTCACCACTCCTTGCGAGGAGATGTATACCCAGGCCTATCGTCGGATTGTTACTCAAAGCCTCTGGCCAGAGCATGTCATGTTTAGAGTATGAGTCTCTTAAATACATGAGAGTAATTAGAAATCCAAAGGACGAGAAAAACACTACTTGGGCTAGGTGTGACGTAGTCAGCCTAGTGGGGACTGACACACACAGACCATGTCCTGAACCAAGTGGGTATAAGATGGTGAAGGGAATGGGGCACGATTCATTAGAGCTGCTGAAGGGTTTCAGAATTACTTTTGAGGTCAACCGTTGATCTTTCGATTAATTGGGGGTCATGATGTACTACTAGGTGTCACTCATGATCATTCTATAATTAGTTGATTATAGGCGACCAACATAAATCGAAAGCCTATTTAGTCACACGCACTACGAGTAATCCGAGGGATTTAAAACGAGTTGAAAATTGGATTGTCCGATCAAAAGAAATAAGTCGAATCTGAGTTAATCAGAGGCGCAACGGAAGCTTAAAATGGCTAAGTCTTTTTGAAGGCTTATTGGGCGAATTAAATGAGTTTAATTCGCGATGGGTTCGGCTCGGTTTGGCCGGCCAAAAAGGGTGCCAACCCTCTTTGGTTTGGCCAGCCACAATAATGGGGAGAAACCAATTTATTTGGTTTAATTAATAAAATAAATCTAGCGCGATTTGTTTTATAAATTATGGATAAATAAATTTGTATAAAGAAATTTATAGAAATTTATTCTTTTTATGGAAATTAAAATAATCCATGGAATGGTTTATTTTAATTTTATAAAATCAATTATGAATTGATTTTTCCATAATAAGAAAATTTATAATTTTCTTGTAAAATTTATTCCATAATAAAAGGAGAGATCTATTTGTTTTATTATAAAGTTAGTTATAATAAAACTTGGCTTAAATAGAATAATTCATAAGAAAATTTATAGGATAAATTTCTTATGAAAATTCCGTTAAAAGAGAGACTTGGCAAGGGAGAGGCTACTATATAAAGGAACCAAAGGCAAGCCTTGAATTTCCAATTGAGTAATCAAGAGATTTAGTAGTTCTCTCCCTCTCTCTCTTATTCTCTCCTTCTCCTTTCCTCCTAGGGCCGGCGCCCTCCTCTACTTGCTAGGGCCGGCGCACATCCACCCTAGGGCCGGCGCACCACCCTCCCTTGAGGTTGCCGTGGGTCATCATCACCAAGGAGAAGCCAACCAAGAAGAAGAAGAAGCGGATCGCAACTCCTTCCTTCCCGGAATTTAGATTCCGTTTCTTGGTGGTTAGTTTCCTTTCTTCTCTCTTGACCTTCTAGTTGTGTCTTTGAAGAATCTAGTAGTTCTCGTCGACACAAAACTCGTGGCTTTGCGAAGTCATCCCGAAGAGAACTCGGCGTGGACGCGAATAGAGGCGGAGCTTCCAAGGGACGCTACGGTTGGATCTCGTCCCTTTCTTCGAGTTACGCGAGGTACAAAGTAAATTAGTTTATTTTTCCGCAAAGTTTTAATTTATGATCATGTCCACACATCATAAGGTTGCATGCTAGATACGTGGTTAAAATAATTTGAGAAATTATTTTATGCTAATTCTTCCGTTGCACGTAAAAATTTAAAATTTTACGAACCCGTATCCTTGTCAACATGCACCCGGTCCCAACAGTGGTATCAGAGCCGGTTAGTGTTCGACATAATCATATAATTGTTTTGCGGAAAACTTTGTCATAATCTCAATTTTGGAAAAATTTTCAATTATGGAAATTTTCCAATTATTATAAATTTTTAGATTTAGGAATTTCAAAGTTTGGAAATCCTCATGAAATTTCGCAAACGTTTGAAATATCCTAGTTTCTGAAATTTTATGATAATTGTGAAAACTTCCCATCTTTGGAAACTTTCCAATTTTGGAAATTTTCTATTTTAGAAATTTTCCAATTTTGAAATATGTAAGTTTTCTTTGTACCAGAAACTTACAATTATTCTGAAAACCTATTATGAAATCTCGCAATTTTGGGCACTTTCTTTCAAGAAAGTCTAGACAAATTTATGGAAATTAATTGACAATTAAATTGAATTGGTTTTTAAATTGACAACAAAATTCTTTATTTTGGATTGAGCCTCGGGGAGCCGTCCAATTTAAAGTTAGTTGTTGTAATTTAATTTCCCAATTTTAAATGAAATTGTCATGTTTAATTTGGTTACGCTTCCGAAGCGGACCAAATTGGATTTACGACAAATTACTTTTCTTTGGGTATCTGAGCCTCGGGGAGCCACCCTTAGAAAACGATTTGTTGTAATTAATTAAATCCATGAATAAAATATGATTTAAGAGGTGATGCTCTTACATATTGTTGTCTCCAAAATTAATTAGGAAAATGGTTTCCTATAGAGTTTCTTAAATGAGATTTTCATGAAAATAATATGTGGTTGAATTAAGGGAATTGTCTCTTAATTTAATAAGATTTGATTTAGAGAAATCAAAGTCTTAAACATATTATTTCCGAAATTGATTATGACAATTTTAGGAAATTGTTTCCCAAAACAATTCCTTTAATAAAGTATGAAATTAGAATTAGGAAATCCGGTTCCTAATTCAATTCATGGGACTTGATAAATTAAGTCACATACATACTTTATTAAGGAAATCGTTAGTCATGACATAATTATATGTCATGAATGTGCTTAGAAAAGAAAGGATGAGACCCAAAACCCCTTACAAAATATTAAGGCCAAAACCTTTCCATTAATATGGTTAGAATCGGAGTTTTGTTTCTTGTTTGGGTTGATGGACACATCCATGCCCGCTTGAACCTCAACATGTTCAAACCATGGAATTAGTTTATGATAATACAGTCGGAGTCAGAGGTCAATCCTTAGTTTTGGTTGTTGGACACATCCAAGCCTGACTAAACGGTTGAATGAGCTCCAACCATATTAAAACTATTTCTTGATTAATGGGTCAGCCTTAAGCTTGGAGCATCGATTTTGTTGTGCCACAGCCAAGGTCGATGTAAAGAGAGGTGCAATTGGGTGCTATGTATAATGTCGCATACTTGTTAATGAGTTAACAACCCCAATGATTTATGCAAACATTCAATTAGTTGATAGCATAAAGTGATAGTTTACATATATGTGATATGTAATCGGTATAATACCTACCTTCATAGCTAAGAATAACTTATGCCACAGCCATGGTGGTTCTTATCTATGGTTGGATATCAACCTATTTGGAGATGTTCCTATGATCTCCCGAATTGATAAAAAGGGTTATTCAATTTGAAAAATAAATAGGATTTTAATTAATGTATATTGATACATTCTTTATCATTCTTCTCACATAAGCTCAATTTGTATTTCTAGGTTAATCACTCGATCATGTCTTCTCTTAACTTGCGTTCCATTTTGGACACCAATAAACTGACTGGGCCAAACTTCATGGACTGGCTTCGAAACCTGAGGATAGTCCTCATGGCAGAGAAGCTTGCTTATGTCCTTGAAGATCAACTTCCCAACCATCCTCCAGAAGGTGCAACTCCAGACCAGCTAATGGCCTATCAGAAACATGTGACCGATTCTGAACTTGCGAGTTGCATCATGCTAGCCTCTATGATACCTGAGCTGCAAAAGCAGCATG